>JAOTQQ010000003.1:31791856-31872880 GCA_026546715.1 Gallinago undulata
ATTGTCATTTTGCTGTCTACCAGGACCCCCAGATCTTTCTCTTCAGAACTTGTTTCCAGCAGATCCATGCCTAACCTTCTTATAGCTTGAAATTCCTGATAGCTCGTACAGTGAAACTGGAGCTACCCTCCAGCTGATTTCTCATGGGAACTGGTGATATGCTGCTTCCAAAGCATCACAGGCCCTCTTTTTATTCATACTGTAGCCCTAACTTAAGTAACTTTACTGGCATATGAACCTTGGCATAACTGAATGCAGAATCTACCTCCTAGACTTTTGTATGCTTTTAATATTTATTCATTGCTCTGTAATAGAAGAATGTTTGTCATCTTAACTGGATTTCTGGATGAGAATCAATGGATCATTAGTTTTAATTATAATATATCAATGTCATACTAGTACAATTTACATCTAATGAAATTAGTGTTGGTGATATACTGTACTGTCATCACTAAATTCTTCATGATAACTATAAAAATCAAAACCCGTTTTCTTTACATTATTTACAAATTGATTTATCTAGTACAGTCTAATTAAAGAGGCACCATTTTAAAAGAGATTGGACGTTAATGTTGGATGAGGTACAAATATACTGACCCGTCCAGCTCCATCTAATGGAACAAGTAATTATAGGTCATGTGGGGGGAATAAAGAATTGGGCTGGGAGTCAGGAAACAGTTTTGTTCCTGCTACTGATTCCACATTGTAGGTTATCTTTTCTGAAGTCATTTTCATCTCAGCATCTTTGTTTGTCAAGTTGCTTTCTTGTTTGTGGGGTAGCTTGATATAAGCAAGAAAAGCTGCTACGTAATAGCTATTTGTCGTTAATAGTGTGTTTCACATCAAGCATGTTTTACTGGATCCGGCCTAGAGCCTTCAATAACTTCCACAGCAAAGCCTTAGACATCAACCTACCTGAATGTCTGTAATGATTGCCCTCAGCTTACATATCCTGAAATTAAACTATCTCAACTGATTTCACATCTGCAGATGACAGCACAAGCAAATGTCAAGACAGATAGGCTAAATTGGTAGCCATTGAGACACAGATAAAACAAAATTGTACCGATTAAGGGTATAATAAGTCATTTATATTACTGTCTCACAAATGGGCAACAATTATTTCATTGGTTAATAACAAATAAAGCAAGATTTATAGCTGGCATGAAATGAAAGTAACTTGTATTTTACTGTTTTAAGATAGTGTTATTTGAATCTGACATCAGAGTCTGATCTGATGCAACAATAAAATTTAGGATTCACAGCAAAGGTTTCTTGAGAAGGGCACGTATGTGAAGCATATCAAATTAGCCATATAATGATTGGGTTTTTTGCTCTCGAACTGCAGCTACTGACAGAGAATGAAGGTTGTTTGGGGGGTTTATTTATTTATTTTCCAGCTTACTTATAGCTAGGAGGGAAGATGCCTGTTCACCAAAATGTATCTGGACAGAGTTGGGTAAAATATACCTTATGCCGTATGACCAATGTTTTTGCAAGTCTGGGTGGTGGTGATGCTGCAATGATTCATTGGCAGATTTTTAATTTCCCTCTCCTGAGATGAAGGCAGTGAGACCACTTGTTCTAATGAAGTGAAGCCTGCATTTGTGTTATTGTGGTACAAGACCCGGGCCTTACTTCATTAACTTACTGGGTTTTTGCTATAATTTCTTTAGTTGATTTTCTATCACTTGTCTAGATTTAAAAAGTGGCAAAATAATTAAGTGTGCAAATGCATGTGAAGTAGTGCTTCAGTACTTGCTGTTGGCATAAGTTTCTGTCATTTATCTACAGAAGGGACTTTCAAACTTTTGCCACAATTTGCCTTCCTCCCTCTCCAATTTACTGAGACTCAGTCTGCAATTTAAAGTATTAAACTGCAAACAAACAAAAAAAAAAATCTGCTGACCACTGACAAAATGCAAACAAGCTATGCTGGGATAATGGTGTCCCCTCGTAGATGAGTATTAAAGCCTATAGGGTCTGTATGTGCACAGCAGCAACTTGATGCAAACTCTGAGCATCTTTTATCTGAAAATAGCTGTTTCACAACTTCTCTGGCAGAAAGGCACTCTGACTGCAGGCTGTGGCTAGCCTTTGAAATTGCTTGTGATGACTACAGATGTAGCTGCTCTGCCTGTAAATAAGGTAAAGCTTGAAAGTCAGTTGAAGGTAGTTCTCCCAAGCAGTCTTCTAGAACTCCAGAATCTATATGAGCATCTGGAGGATCAAGTGACAATGCTTTCTCAATTTCTGCAGCTAAAAAAAAATGGTGATTTCGAAACCTTTGATTTACTTCAAAGTAATATGGCTTTCTAGTCTAAGCACAGCTTCTTTTTAATGAGTTCCATTGTTAATTTACTTGCCTCTGAATCTTGTTGCTTATAGTTTTCTACCCTTGAAGGCTAATTAATTTTAATATGCTCTGTAAGAATAACTCTATCTCCTCCATTAATGAAATCTTCACTTGGATAACTCAGAATATCCAAATCATTTTGGCAACTACAGATATGGAACAAGGCGTTAGTATGGTCCATGTTTACTTCCTAATTTTTCCTGAGAGAAGTTTGCAGGTGTTCTTTGCTGAGGAATGGTGAATAGCATACATTAGTGAAATGAAATATCTGTCTACATGAGAGCATCTCCCTTCCCTTCCTGCCTGGTATGTTTCTAGATGTTTTATGGAATACAATTATAGGGTTCTCTAGAGAATCCTTACCTGCCTGGCTCTGAATGGAGCTGGAGGAATGGTCCTGTGGAGAGTGTCATCACTGTGCCTGGAAGGGGAAGAGATCTGGAAGACAGAAAAATGCAAATGCTGGAAATCACTGTCACTAAGGACATAATGAATAAGTGTCTGGGATCACTGGCAGAGCTAGCTTTGTGTTGATGGGCATTTTGTGGTAACTAAGTAGTTCTATAGTTTATGATTTTTTTTCCCAAAAAATGAAAATGGGAAAGATGTGTGTTCATGCTTGGGCAAGTTTGGTAACTGCTAAAATTTCTACATCATTTTCCAAGAAAAGTTGAAAAGGAAAAAATTTGGAAGGAAACTTTTAAGATCATCTAGTGCAACCCCCTCCTTCTTCTCTAGAGTTACAACTTGAGAAGATTGAGTAAAACTTTTTTTAGAAAAAGTAACTCAACCCATCAAGGATGGGAAACAATGCAACATGGAATTCATTTGATAAATACTCACCATGGATATTTTTATGTTTTCTTCACAGTACCTGAAGTTCTCAGAAATACCTCCAGCTTTGCCTCCAAAGTGTCACAAGAGATTCAGGTAGAGCAACCATGAAAAATAGTGATGTATGAACAGTTGGAGAACCCACTTGCTCCTTACCCCCCTGTATGAGGAATCCCACACACCGTGCTCCCCTGCTTATGGTCCGGGACTGGACCCAAGTCTGCTGATGCCGGAAATAAGTCTTGCTCTGAACTTCATGTCTCTTGGCACCAGCACTTGTCTAGCAATGCTGTTAATACTGCATGTCGTCCGGACCAAAGCAGGAAAAAGAGGTAAGAATCATGACATTCATTCTCCTCTTCTCTATACAAAATATTCTCTCTAGTCCATTGCATTCATCATGTTTAGATGTTCTTTGTTATGGTCGATAATCTATTACTTTAGATACCTGATTATTGAGAGCAAGGAGTGTTGGCATTTCTCTTTGGCAAATGGTATTTCCTGCTGTTTTCTTCCTTTTCTACTTAGGTGAAATATTACAGCTTCATAGATGGTAAATTAAATGTCAAATATAATTTGGCATCTAAACCATGAAGTCTATTTCTGTCCTGAGAGCAAATCTGACAGATGCCTTCATGTACTGGCTGTACAGAGAGCTATACAGGATGATAAATCACTTTTTACTGTGTCATCACAAATAGTTCAGCATAACTTCTTTGTGAAAGTTTAGGATTGGTATAAGTGTTTTAAAAAGAAACACCTTTTTATGCAGCTAGTAAGGTGAAGTCTTTGGACTTCAGTCAGCTTCAACTTCACCCCCCAACTTAATCATGTAAACATAAGTTTAGGTGATCAAAGTCTGAAGTACTTGGTTCTGTAAGGTGTTTGACCACAACATTACCATGTGAAATGCCCATAATTTCTTTTTTAAAATAGAGCACAAATGAAATAAAGAACAAAGAGAATGATAACTTGTTGAAAAGGACACCACAATTCTCTACCTGAATCTTACTATATAGGAGGAATAACCAGAGTTGATTTTTAATCCACATCACAAAGCACATCTCAACTTTTTTCTTTTTACTAACATGGCTTTGTGAAGGTTGTCATTGATGCATTCTTGGGTCTTTCATCACGTCCTTGTGCCCGCATGCAGAGGAACACCTTAAAATACCCCAAAAAGTGGTTATTAAATTGTTAAGGAAAAACCCCGAAAACACCCATAAACTGAAACCTTGGTGTCATAACAACGCTGGTAAAACATAACCAGGATTCCTAATGAAAGAAGTGTTCTTCTTGAGGAAGATAGATGTCGGGATATAATTGACATAGTGGTTGAAAATCAAGCAATGGTCATCTCGTGAATAACTTGCCCACAAATAGGTTAGCCCTAACAACAAAGCACTGCTTAAAATACTGTCTGTCCATGCAGAAAAATGTCAGTGAGTGTCTGAATCAATAGTGACATTTAGAATTGCAATAAACTACACAGCCAACCAAAGTCATCGTATCTGGGTAGAACATAACAGACTTTAGTCATATCGGACTCGGTAATGTGCAGAAATCCTGAGCTATCTAAGTCGACAGCAGAAATGATTTTTCTTTAGCTAGTGTTTATTTTGTCATTGTTTTCTCAGCCTCCTTAAGTACATGTCAGTATTGACCATTAGAGAGATAAAAGAGCCTGAGTAGATCAGTATCTGGCTAGAATGCTGTCTTCAGTCTTTCAAAAAAGAGAGATTAAATTTGTATGCTGGATCATTCATGCAGTAAATATGATGAAGGAGGAAAGCAGAAAGTTCTATATAGAATGGATAGTATTTTCAGAACAGAAACATGGGAGTTAATGTATCGGATCAGTGCAGTGTCTATATAGTCCATAGCTGTCACAGATGGGACCATGAGCAACCCAAACAAAAGTCAATTATATTCTAAGGAGCTCAAGGGGGAAATTTTCTCCTGCCTTCAAAGATCCAAAAAGCTCTAGAAATTTTCCCTGAAGCGCAGAGGTTTATAGGCCTTCTAAAGCATTTTAGGGCTGAGGGTTATTTTGAATTTATTACAACCCTAGGTATTATTGAGATTCTTGCAAAAGTCTAATCTCTTTATAACACCCTCTAAGCTTTCAGACTCACATATACACTGAGTCAAGAAATCCCACTGTCTGACTGTTCAGTTTTGCCATCAGTTTTGAGAGTGACATCAAGTGCTGCTGGAAAGAAGAATGTGAGCTCATTAGCTTTGTTCTCCCTCTGCAAAATGAGAGTAGTAGCACAGTTACCATAATAGCGTTTGTCAGAATATCCATGTCCTTGATACATCAGCCACATCAGTTCCTAAGCTGTGGATCCACCCAGAGGTAGAGGGAAGCAAAGCGTCATTCCTGAATTCATGCTCCAGGTCGGTGGCAGCACTAGGAATACAGCCCTGCTCACCCAGGATAATAAGCTGCCCATTAGACCTACGTCTCTGCCAGCCACCGCTAAGCGATAAACATGACAAAGTATGTAGCTTACCCAGTAGTACGCAGTAAAGCACTGTACTTTGTGGTTCTTTAATCTCTGATTTTTATATTGTCTATGAAATTAACAGAGGAGGAGTAAAAGGAATGAATATAATGCAGACATTTATGCTGATAGATTGTTAATAATCAAAAGTTAACGTGCCAAATGAATGTAACTAGGGAGAGTCAAGTGAGTATCTTTTTTTCATTTGTGTTCTTTCTAGCTGCCTAAAGGTGATTGCTATAGAATTGCTGAATTGCACAGAACAAATGCAGACTGATATTTTCTGGCAACATATTTACATAAAATAAAGTTAAAACAAAAACCTTCCCCATGAAAACACTCTATGCCAAAGACTATGTTCACATTTGTTTTAACTCAGTCACTTTGTGATTGAACGGGTTACTCCAGCCTTGCTGACAATAATTTTTTTAATGACTATCCTCCCTCTTGTGAGGATACACAGATTCTTATGTTATAAAATGGAAGAAGCTTTTGAAGTGTCAGACTGGAGTGACAAAAATCTAGTCCCTGATTTGAAGGCTGCTGCAGGTGTTTAACCGTCTGTATCTCCCCAAGAAGTGAAGGTTGCTAAGTGACCTGTACTACTTGTCCAATACTGAATCAACCAAACTGTTTATTTCTGCCTCTTCCTGCTGCTGAGACCGGTTGGGTGTTGCTCGAGTGGGTCCTGAGTATGCTGATGTCTGCTAGTCACGATGCACACAATTGCAGCCAACACTATGCTTTGCACATAACTTCAGCCAATAGTTTCCCCATAGATTTTCTTGGAGGTTGCTGCGAAATTCATGGCAAGCGTAGCTGGCTCTCATTATGCTAAACAGCCCTTCAACCAACACCTGAAGGCAAGCAAATAGCTCGGTATGGGGTGTCAGCATGGGGGCTAGAAAGTTCTGCGTTTCCGGAATAGATGGTGTGGGAAGTGGTATGACAGTGTACTGTTACTAACCAGCAAAGGATGTTTCCTAAAACAATATTGATAGCAAAAGTTCCATCCTATTCACGTTCAACTCCATCCATATTATAAATGGTAAGAACTATGGCTACAATAAGAACTTTATATCTATATTCCCAGTGTCACAGTATGCCTTACAGGAATGCTTTGCATTGGCAGTCGAGTGCAGTAGCTAAATAAAGAAGGAATGAAGATCCAGCTCTGCCATGCCATGTAGAAATGAACTTGTGCTCTGCATTGGAAGTATCAATGCAGCAATATTTATCTTGCTAAAGTGCTTTGAAAAGTCTTATATTCTTCAACCTGGTAACATACAAACACAGTTTTGTTTTATAAAACAGTAATAGAAGAGAATTATGTACATATATTTTGATGAGGTGATAAGTTGTGGCGGCTTCTCACTAAAATATTCATAGCTAGGGGTACACTTCCCATCAAGTGACTGTAAAAGCTGACGTAATGGAGTTCAAGATTTACTGTCTTCCTGAATAGTTTTGTATGAGGTTTTTTTTTTCTCAGTTTGCAGCTCATCAGGAGATTTTTAAATTTTTTTTTTCAAACTGCAGGTGGAGGTATTTACAATGCAAACCAGATCCATGGTTACTCAGAGATGGTACAAAGGAGGCTCTGTGTGAAAGACCTTGCAGCAGTTGACTTTGGGAGAGAATAAGGGCTGGGATGAGCAGGGGATTTTGGAGAGGGATTAAGATTGGGTTGAATTTAGAGCTGGTATTTAAGGCAGCCCCAGGAGCAAGCAGGTATTTTAGTGGTCCTTGTGCAAGGGTTGTTTGATGCTAATTTCTAGTCTGTTAGTTAAAGTCATGCTGTACACATTTTTAGCCTGTGTGCAACCTGTTACGAGAACTGTGATGGGACTACTTTATGGTTGCACTTGTCAGTTATGTCTAACCTGACATTTATTAATCAATCAGGTCCATAGCTTCTAGTTTCTTTTTCTTTTTCTTCCTTGAATGTGTTTAAGTATGGGACATGTTCTGTAGAACTACGTTGTCCAAGATTTTATCTTTTCCTACTTCCAAATGGCTAGTAATCCTAAACCATTTCTTTCTGGGTTTGTTGAGGCACATGTTGGGTTGTGCTGCAGTGCTTCAAATTTAT
Source organism: Gallinago undulata (assembly GCA_026546715.1). Classification (NCBI taxonomy): domain Eukaryota; kingdom Metazoa; phylum Chordata; class Aves; order Charadriiformes; family Scolopacidae; genus Gallinago; species Gallinago undulata. The sequence goes on from JAOTQQ010000003.1 coordinate 31,799,646, forward strand.
GATTTCTCATAAGAAACTCCTGAATCTTCTTGAAGCTGTAGCCATGGCTCTGTTCTTGATTTTGGCCAACTGTGTCCATGCATGTTCTTTTCCTTTAATATTTTCTTTTAGTGTTTGTCTTCTATTGTTTTTATTATTTAGCAGACTGCTTACCATTCGCCTTAAGTGACTATAAAGAATGTGATTTGTGGGAATATCTTGTAATAAAATATACTCCACGAGAAGGCCTTTTAACAAGGGTCCAAAACAGGAGTGGTAATTTTATAATTTCTAGTTATTAAAAACTGTAGAAAATAAATTATACAAGCAACCATATCTCAGACCTCAAAAGATGACTTGAGTTCTGTGAAATCAGAGTTTGAGTCATACTTGATGTATTTATGCTCCAAAACCCCAATGGCTGCTGTCTGCAACATTCACTGGGGTTCAGCCCCTCTCCAGCATCTGCTCCTCATCCTCCCAGGGCTGCTGTGCACCCTACAGAAGCCCCGTACAGGGTGGATGGCATGGGGTTGAGAGTGCAACATGGTGAATCAAGAGAGCAAATCACAAGACTGCTTCTTTACCTTTCAGTTAATGAGTAAATAGGCCAACATCTCTTCTAAAGCCAGGTTCATTATAATTCTAGTTAGCAATATGTATAAAATTGATTTGCATACCTAAAGGAAGGAAAACTCCCTCTGAGAAATGCTAGAATTACTGGCTTAGGAAAAATAAAAGATGATTCTCTGAAGCAAATCTCATAGTTTCTGCTGCAATTAGGTGGTGTTTTTTAAATTGTTTATTCTAAGCCTTTAAAGTTCTTTTAAAGTATCAATTGGCTCACTTGGTGCTTGGAATCAAAATACAGTTGATTTCAAATCAAAAGTTTTAAGATTCTCCTTAGACCCGTCAAGTTGTTCTGATGATGCAAATCTTTGAGCTGATATTATATCAAGATAAACTGACAAAAAGCGAGCCATACACTTATTTTTATATTTCTCTACATTATGAAGCATACAAGGGCAGAAAATCTGTCCTTTTGTATGTCTGTGAAGTATTAAACACCTCTTCATGATTCAGAAGCAATGAATAGTAGGAGTATTTGTTAAAACTAAATTACAGAAAAATTCCCAGACATTCATGTAATGTCTTGCATGATCAAGTGCTTTACAGACATTAATTAGAGTTGATTTGAATCAGTAAACCAATATTGAGACAGGTCTATTACACAGCCCAGAATGAATAATTATAATATTGAAATTATATATATCAGTGTTTCAAATTGCATTGTAACAATGATATACACGATCCATGCCTATTAATAGTGTTTACTGGACTCAGCAATGCTGAGTTCCAGATCTACGTAATTAAAACCTGGCACAGAAAATAAGTGTTGTTATAACCGTAGCTGTTTGTTTTATGTTAAGAGAGATATGGAATGTATAACATATGTTGAAACAAGCCATATTTGTAATCCAACATGTATTCAGTGTTTTAAAGCAAATGTGTGGTAGAAATATGTCTAATCTAATTGCAAGTAACTCTACAGCAGGAGAAGTGCAGATTCAAACAGTAGCTCTGGAAAGATGCTCAGAAAATTGCTTGAGGATGATCTTTTCCTTTCAAGCTTTTCAGTCTAGCAGTAGGCTTTAATCTCCATTTTACAGCCTTGGAAAGCAGGGTTCTGCTTTGTGGCTAGCACTCTTTGGAGCTATTTTTATACAAATACACTATTTAGAGGTATGACTTCATTCAAATTACTTAGATATTCTTTTGTGGATTTAGGGCTCCTTTTAAACCTTTATTCAAACCTCACGACTGAAATGCTGAACACAGCATGCATCAAAACTACCAGTGACCAAGTTTTTCCAAGTTTTGGTAAGATGTTGTGCTTTCAAAGGGAAAACAATAATTTAGCCCATAGTGTCATAGACAGAGTGCTTAATTTAGAAATTAGTGTGTGTGTACATATGTGTATATATAATAATCCTTCAAATATAAATGAAAACAGTCTATTAATGTCCTGTAATTGTTCATGTTTTACCATGCTAAATATTAATCCTTGTTCTAGTACATTTTCATGTACAACCATTGCTTCACTGGCTGACCTGTGATATATAGTATATAGCTCTAATTTTAATATAATACTTGAGTTCTGAAAATTCAGGCAAATATTTTCTATTGCTTCTTTCCAAAATGTGCAAGCATCTTTGCAAAAAATGTAGGTGGTTGTCTTCATCCTGACTGCTGGCATTCTAGCCTTGTTAGAAAAAAATGTTGCTAGGTTATTTGATTGTTTTATACAGGGATATCACATGAAGTTAATTTTCTCAGATACCTATGATAAGACTGAGTATTTCTTTTTGAAAAAACCCAAACAAACAGCACAAATACCAAGCCCACTTGCAGCACATCCATATTTATTTGTCATAGTGATGCTAAAACCAGGAAGCAGCCAGTGACTGAGCCATCCATCAATTGGACGCGTCATGTATTTATCATTGTTATGAAAATGCGGATTGATGGCCAGTGAATACACTTCTGAGATATCAAGTCTTCACTGTTCATACCTTTGTAAAAGGGAAGCACCAGTTTCTCAAGGTTGTGATACAGGTGACCATCACCGTGCTCTCAGGTTTGAAGTGGCAGAGAAAGTAGTAAGATGTTGATTCTGGGTGCAAGTTTGGGAGGTGTCACCTGTCCTGTACAAGGGAAAGAAGAAAGAATTGGCTGAAATTAAGTTGCTGTTATTTTGGGTGACTTATGTCTAGTCCTCCATGAACAGCTTCTATTTTTATTAGCAAGTTTACTGAAAAAAAAAACCCACACATAAAATGTGACTTTTGTCCTTCTGTTAAAAGAGACAGTGCCCAGGTCACAGTCTGTACAGGAATATGATTTAGCAAAGTCACTTTTGAAGTAGATGTACACTTACAAGTTTGTCATGTGCTACCCACTCTTTTATCTTAGCTTTTATTAATTCAGGGGGGAAGAGTACAGATTTTTATAAAACAATAATTTTTTTTGCTATGCATGATTACATAAAATACATATTGTGATGAGAATAAAGCTAAGAAGCTGGGGACTATCTAAGACCACAGGAACAGGAATCTGTAAATAAGCTCATCCAATATATTGTCAACAAGAGATGTATATTTATGGTGAAATGGCTTTCAGAGTAGAAACTATTGGGTCCTCTTTTTTTATCTGTTCTCTGGCAGAGGAATGATTTAAAGTGAACTTCAACTCACATTTCAAATAATAGGTGACAGGAGCTCATCCATTTCAATATAATTCATTCCACTGCATATGTATGGAAGAGATTTTAAAAGAAAACTAGGGAGTTATAGTTCCAAGTGAGCCACTAGATTTTTAAATGCGGTATTTCCTCCTCACTTTCCTTCTATTAAGTTTATTGGTTTCCCTGAGTAGCAGACTATACTTTTGTGTTAGGTATTGCTCTCTGTCTGCTCTTTGTCTCATGCCAGCTCTAGAGCTCGGGGCGTAGGGTATTCTGACTGTTGTCTGATAGCTTACTCTGGTTTGTTGTTGAAGTTCTTTTTGTTGTTTTGCAAGTATTAGTTTCCTAATTTATTCGCATAATGTACCATTCATTCTCCTGAAAAGCTGTCAGTGCCCAGAGCTCTCTCCTTACATGTGTCTGAAATATACAAACTCCAATTCTCTTCAATATAAAACTGAAAGTAAATTAATTTCATTTATCTCTTTTTAGATTTAGATTTTAGTATTGGGTGTTTGGGGAGGGAATGTTCTTATTGGTCTATTTGATTTTGATCCTGGACAATGACATTCCCTATTGAAAAATCTTCTTTTAAGTGTTTGGGAATCACAGATGAGAGGCTTTCAGGAAAGCCAAGCTGAGGGTGCTGAGTGCTTTCCCAGCCTGGTACTCTGCTGGGGGGTAAATCTGGAGCATTAAAATTTCATTGGGTGCAGTGTCCAGACTGAAATCCTGGACATGGCAGAGTATGACTGCCTCACTTGAGGTGAATCAGAGGCTGTTCGCAGGTTTTTGTCCTAATTTTTAATGGATGAGGTCCCCATCCATTACTTCAGGGATGCTTCAGTATGATTTGGACATGACATACCAGGTCCTTGATGCATATGCTGCATGTAAACCAAAGCAGATGCTAGCATAAAATGTGTCAGAGTTGCTCTGGGAGAAAAATCAGTCTTCTGTGGTTTCAGGCAGTTTTCCTACATGAACGGAATGTTTTATTTTTGGAGACAACTACTCCATGACATGAGTGACAGATACGCTTTCTTTTTGAGGGAAACAAAGTGCATAGTCAGTGTTTTACTTTCCCCCTGAGCTACAAACTTCTTATGGTGATCTTCAGCTGATGAAAGCAAAAAGAAATTATTTTAAAATGACGAGGGTCAGGGCATTTTGGCACAATAGAATTGAATGATATTGCCATCATAAATTGCTGCACACTAGAGTTGGATGGAAAGGCTTTCATCAAGACATTCACAAACCCAAAAGATACCAGAGTAAACAGCAACCTGGGACCTGCCAAACCAGCCTAGGTGACAGTGTTCTCCTCGTATCCATTTGATTATCACCTGTTCTTCTTAACTTCCCTTTCATTCAATTTATTTCCCTGTTCTTGAGACAAGTCAAATTTAATAATGCTAACCTGTACAGAAATGTATATGCATATTCATGTAAGCTCATGAATTATTGGCAAAATCGAATTGATCAACATTGATCATGACAAAAGGCAAGCATATGTAGTTGTCTTGTGAAAAAATCAATCTCAACTGAATTTTTTTCCTTGATCACATATAATTTGAAATACATTTTAATGGAAAATAAAACATTGAAGGACCTAGATTGAAGACCGCATGTTTCCTGTCTATAAAATTCTATCCTTGTTCATAAAACTAATATATTTTAAACCCTAGAAATACAAGAGGCTTTGAAAGGATCTCTAGGGTTAAAATTTAAATTCAGACATCCAAAAAAGTTTGCAAAGCATTCGACTTGTCTAATTCTAGTGAAAGTGTCTTCTGCCTCCATTTTGTCATTCTGTGGGAATTGACTGACTGTCCGTAGGGAACATCTCCATGACTGTCACAAGATGTTGAAAATGTGATGACTAGCATGGGTAAAAGTTCTTGACACAACAGTGTCTGGGCAGAAAGTACAGATTAATGAAAATTAAGTGTTTCTCAGGGCTGCATAAACTTCTTCTAAATTATAGGTGGAAGAATTTGTAAGTTAGTAGATTCAACTCTGGCATTGCGTTTCACTTCATTCCACTTGGACTTTTATATATTGTCCCTTTTTATTATCCTTTCAGTGAAATGTTTCCTTGCTCTCAGAACTGCGTTGCTGACAATTTTGACATACCTGGAAATTTTGAAATTTTGTGTTTTGTTCTGATCTGACACACAAGTTTCCTTTCAGTTCCACTGGAATTAAAGTTCTGATTTCCATTTGTGGTCTGGATTTTAAAATCTCTTCTTAGTTTTTGTGTGATCAAGCCCGTCCCTGTGAAAGATTGATCTAGAGCATAGCAACTGCTTTGAGAAATCCACCAAGCAATGTAAACCCACTAAGATGTTGCAAAGATTTTCTGCAGTAATCTTATGAGGAATTTTTGCGTCTTAAAAGATCCTATTTCTTGAGCTAAGTCCTATGTTGCAGCAATCCTTATATCAGACTCCTAAAATCGAAGTTGAGCTTAGAGCAAATGAGAGAATTTTTCTAGTTCTGCCAAAGGAAGAATATGATGAGTGTTCCCCTGAGGTCTCAGAAATTTCCTGGGTACACATAAGCCACGTACCAGTCTTTTTCCTATAGAAAAGAGCATATGTAGCTTCTACACTTTTTTTTGTCAGAGGCCATGTTTCACAGTTGAAAGAAGCTGGAAGAGGTAGACTATGAACTTGTTTATATAGGTAAACTAGAGGCAATTTACATGTCAGGTATTTGTGTGCAGCTCCTTTTGACACTAATGGGATTTGCGCATATAAATTTCATCACATCAGAAAGGGAATATGTCCCTTGCTATAATTCACATTCTCCCTTTCATTTGGGATCTTTTTATATTCAGCCATTTATAATTTATTATCCCGAACTGGCTTTGAATCTCAACAATAGTAACTTGAAAAATTGCATTAATCTGTTTGAGGTGAATTAACCTCTTTTTTCCACACTGTTGGTCCATGAGTCAAATTTCCTTGATGCGACACCATTACTTGCATTGACTGGTAATAGCACTAATCTTTTTTGTCAGTTGTAAGATTTCTGGAGCATATATTTTGAAATTAAATCTAGTGGTCTCATTTTAAAGACTTTTTAGTTATTTAGCATTGTTTCCTCCTAGAGACAGAGGCATAGGATTTTTTAAGGTATTGTTACTGTTGTTAAATACCAAATGGCTTAGGTGAGTACACTGAACAACTTTTTCACTGCTTTCATGTGTGCACTTATTTCTTGACCGAGGATGTGATTGGAAGTTGCCTGGGGTCACTCACTTGGGCAAGGATGCTTTAGGACTGTTGGATATGATTTTTGGCCTGTACACACTCACCTCCTGTACAAAATGGCAGGAAATGAGTGAATCCAAGGAAAGCTCAGCAGTTCTCAACTCCAGCTTCTTCCAGAATTTACCCCACTCCAGCTGCTGGCAGAGGTTATAAGTAAAACCACAAGAAGAATTAACCAAGGGGGAAAAAGGCCTCCTTTAATTTGGTTCATCAATAGTTCCTAAAGAAGTAACTCCAGAGAGCCGTTTAAGTAGGTGTCAGAAATTTACAGCTTTGGGGTTTTTTCCAAGTATAAGTTTTGCTCCAAAAATACATAGTTATAGCTAGGAGGACTTCTGTAATTTTGTGTAGGCTTATAACTTTGAGGTACTCCACAAATGTAATAAGTCTATTACAAAAGTATTTAAATCATCCCCATGCATTCCTATTATCGAATGTAATACAATGTTGAAGGTTTTTTTCTATTTTTATATGAAACTTTAAAATTTTTCCACCAATAAGCTTATGCTTTTAATACCAGTCCTTCAGGAGGATGTGTTCTATTTAACCAGGTAAAACTACTCACTCCTGCTGGTTTCATTTGTAGGATAGAAGGAAGCAGAACGAAATGCATAGCAATTAGTAACAGCCCTGTGAAAACATGTACTGTAATTTTTTCAATTTTAGTATTGTAGTTTGCAAGCAAATCTGGAAGGCGTGGAAGGGTTGACATAGGGTACGATCTCAACAGCTCATGCAGTTAGCAAGAATTAGCATGTATTGCCATTATGCTGACTTTTTCATTGCCACTTTTTAACAACCTGTATTCCAAAGAAAGCTGAATTCTATAATTGAGCATATAAATGTGGCGTTATTTCATATTCATGTTATCTTGATGTTTTGACAGAAAGATAATTTTAATTATGCAAGTTGGTATTTGTTAGCCTTTCAAGAGCATTCCTTGGGTAGCAAGCCTCATTGTTTTTCCTGCTGCTATTTTTTTTTTTTGAAGGAAAAACTCAAGGACTGCATGCTGAAGGACGTATTTTCTGCACTGATAATAGTTTTTCCCATACACCAGAATGTACATTGCCACAGAATTGCTCTTAAAGTAGGTGAAGAGCATCACAAAATGAGAGAGAGCAAAACTACGTTTTTCACAAAGGAACATGTGGCGAGCCAGGTTCTTATCATCACGCATTTGACAGTAGTGTCTAGACTTGGGTAAAATGCCTGTAAACTACTCTCTGATGAGAAAAACTATGATTTGCATCTGTTTTGAGAAGACCACGTCATGTCAGATAAATGTAACGCGCATGTCTCTTTTGCAACAACTTCCATTGCAGTCAGTACACAATGGCTGCTCATCTCTGTAACTGAGACAAATCCTTGGTTATTTCAGGGTACAATATAGTGAAAACAGCAAAATAGTTAATCGGCTACAGTATTTTTCTCAAACAGATTTTAAACATTTCCTGACTTCTTGTTACAGAGAAGAATAACTTTCCTGAGAAACAACTAGCCAGGCAGTCCAGTGATAGATTTCCTTCTCCTTTTACTGTCATTTCTCCTCACACCTCAGCCTTGCTGAGGTGTTTGATCTTGTAGCAATTGCAATAAATGTTTGGCTGGTTTTTGGTGAATTAGAGCAGTTTTCTGGGTCTCTTTATCCCTCATCATTTCTGCTTTTCAAAACACCCCACCAACAGGGAGCTGGCAGCCTTCCATAGCGCAGAGGGACCAGCTCTGCGAGGGCTGGCATGATTTCTGTATTGACTTCAAGGCTTCCAAAGACAGAAGGGCTTTTGCTGTGGCAAGGATCTCTCAGACCTTCTTATGCTCAGAGATACAACCCCATCCACCTGAGTAGTACTGTAATCTAGGTTATCTGCAGGGGAGCAGGGGGTTGATACACCTGGAAACTCTTCACAGCTCTGTTTCCTGATTCTGGTAAGCCCAGGAAGGGAAAAACGCTAACTGGGGGGAAAGCTTCTCTAAGGACTGTGCAAGGTTATGTCCTTGTTGGGGAAGGCAAGAGAGAATCCCTTTGCTGAAAAGGAGGACAGAAGTGACAAAGAGGAATGCCGAGACAAAGGGCACTGTAAATATCAGTGACATGTTAAATATCAGGTCTGGGAACGAGTGGCTTTGCTGTTTTGTAGCATGCCCTTTCCAGACCAGGAGGGATAAGTCAAGCTTTCTTGTAAAATGCTGAGTTCTCTTCTTTAACAAAACTTTAGCAATACGTAGATAACTGACAAAGTCATGAGCTCTAGTTTAATGGTTGTCAAGTCTGTCTTTCATACACGTGTGGCTAAGCCTTTTTCATACGCTGCAGTCAGCTTCTGACTCTTGCCTGGCACGCTAAACCAAGTGAAACAAGAACAGGAGCTGGGAGTGAGAATGTAAATGTGATTTCGTGGCACTGTGATCAAGAAGATACAGTTCTGTATTCGTATAGGCTTGAGAGAAGACAATGTCAGAAGAATGAAAACAAAAATACCCTCAGGCTTGTTGGCACAGCAATGTTTCACCTCCACCCAACATGGGAATTACTGTTCCATGCACCAAACCATGCCTCTTGGTTACTGCAGACAGGCTGGGTCTGTGGAAAACCCCTTCCATATTCTTGGGTTTTATTTACTCCTCTAAAAGTAGAAAACTTCCATTTTTGCTTTTAGTATAGAGATTATTATTATTAGATTTTAAAACTTTCTTTGAACAAAAATTATTCCCCCACAACTCGTTTTAGTACTATGTCAGATTTTTTCAAATATATGACTTAAGCACTCATAAAGTATTGAAAAGTATATTTGGGCTATTACAGGATCCTTCAAAAATCTTTTTGGAACACAAGCTGATTTTAAAATACTACTTCAGTGATGAGAATACTCAGTTTCTTTTTAAATTATTGACATTATTTTAGGAGCACTGAAACTCCCAGCTTTCTAACTCAATATCTTAGGTTGAAATGCAGGAAAGGTCAATAGTCAGCAGACATTGCTACCTTTTTCAGTTGCTGAATATTTGTGTAATGCAGGTGTTGCTAAATAGTCTTCCTTGGTACTGGGAGCAAGACAAGCCCCCAAGGGCAGCAGAGGAGGTGAGTGCTGGTGTTGGTTTGAGCCTGCCTTACTGGAGGTTTCCAGCACAGAGAGGTCCCGTGCATTGGCCAAGGCTGGGGGGGCCATTTTTGCCAGCTAATGGATTTGCTGGATCAGGACTCAGTGGCATTTGTTTGTGTCATATTCGTTTCTATGGGAATATTAGAGGATCCAAATCTCAAGGGTTGTTAAGCAGCTACTTTTCAATCATGCTAAATTCAAATAAAAATGGTTTTTTTCAGCCCTGTGCAATCACGACTCAGAGTGTACCAGCTTTCTAATCTGGAGATGAAACAAGCACTTCAGATTATTCAGAAACAATAGAGGCTCTGATTGTTTAATACGCTGATAAAAATGTGTTTAAAAAATAAATTATCTACTAGCTGCTGAAATTGCTTGAAATTCCATTAAACACTAATGAGAGAAGGCATCACAGACAAATTAATAAACACCCTACACACTAACCTAGAAAATATGAGCCCAAAACCTTTGATGCTAAACTGATTAAAATGAGAAACATATTTCATGTGAAACCTCTCAGCATATTTTGGTATATTAATTGAGGCATAATGAAAATGGAAGATACAGCACAGAAAAGGAAGAATGCACATTATAAAGTAGACTACAGTCCTGCAAAAGTCATATGCAAATGAAGCCTTAGTTTCATGCATATGAGCAATTCCATAGCAGTAGAAAGAGCCTAGAAAAAAGTTAAAAATATTCAGATTCTAGTGTGTTTTGATTGGTGAAACGAAAGAGAGGTTGGGGTTTTTTTCCAGTGAATTTGTGCATATGGTAAAAGATCATAAATTCTTTATATATATGAAAAATCACCAAATCCTTCATGTTGCATTGGTTCTGAGGAACGCTTATAAGAAAACTTGAACTGAGGGTGAGGGAAGGGTTGAAGGGAAACAATGTTGGGTTTAAGACATTTCATTTATTATAGCTTGCTTAGGTAAGCATAAATTAGAAAAGAAAGAAAGAAAAGGAAGCTAGTTGCAGTAGAGAAAAAGGAAGATGCTGGTGCATCTGTCCAAGGCATTATGTGCATTCAGTACTTTGCCATTCAGTGAAAAGGGGTTGCTATAACAACCTTGTGGTAGCTAGAGATGACGGAGATACAACACGCTTCCTAAAGAAACTCGGCACCAGCTTGTTGCACAGCACACAAAAATCATTCTGTGTGTGTGGGTCCCACCCTGGATCATGAATTTGAATCCTCATGAGGAGAGGAGCCCTGGGCCAGAGGTGTTTGCCCCCCTTTGGCAAAGAGGGGGCTGGTGGTGCCCACATTGGTGGCTCATGGAGGAACATAGCTGGGGAGTAGGGATAAGATAGCAGGCAGGGAAGGGTTATCTTTTCCTATCTGGAGCAAACAGCACTGGCTCCAAAATAGGCATCTTCTGCTTCTGTGACATCTTTAGTGTAGCCATGTTTGGAAAATCATGGTTCGTCTGGTCTACTCGGAGTCAGAGCTCCCTCCCAGACACTTCTGTGCGTCTCCATCACTTCGGTTTGGCCTTTTCAGCAGAGAGCTCCCTGCCTCTCCCTGAGCCCATGTACAAAACCTTATTCAGGCAAGAGCCTTCTATGAGATTTTTTTTTTGTATGTCAATGATCTTAAGCACGGGTTCTTCTGCAATAGCAGCAACGTACCATTTAGTCTTTGGCATTCATGTGTCTATTCATCAAATGTCTGTCACCTGAAAAAAAGTACTGCTTTGTGTTGCACTTCATCCAATCAGGTATATGTGCAGAGATAAAGTGTGATTTAGTATTGTCATGCCCTACAAGTAAAAGTGTCATCGGATCATGATACAGAGCACATGAAGTTTGATTGAAAATCTTCCGTGCCTCCAGTTGTCATTATCTGGGGTGACAATCTTGCTGCCATAGAGTCAACAAGCTGTACGGGCAGAGACTGTCTGGACAATATGTGTACAAGGAATCATGCCCATTTATCTTCATTATATACTTTTGATCTTTGGGTAAAAATTGCCCATAGGTTCTAGTAGCTATGAATTGAACCTTTTCAAAATTAGTATTAAAAAAAAATAAACAACCCACAGTTGTTTTGTGTGTGTGTATACACATTCCTTATTTGTATTCAGTTTCTAATTTTTCAAGTAGCACTTGTTCCCACAGAAAGATAAGACCAGTTTGAACTAAATTATATGTGTTTTTAAACAAAAGTGGATGGTGTCAGTTATCTGTTCAAAGTCATTTGTTACCATGAGGCAATAAAATCGCAGTCTTCATCTCAGCCAGGTCCAGATCCGAAGCTTCTTTAAACCAGCAGGAACCTGTGAACTGATTTCACTGGACTTCACAGCAAACTTATCATCTCTCTTCATCTTGTAGTTCTTTTTGACCATTGTTTCAAAGTTCATGTTTAAATATATTCTTCCCCAAATGAGAAATAATTGTTTGCAGTTTTTGGAAAGCTGGTATAGAATCTGTCTGTAGTTATCTGAATTAATCAAACCTACATCAGTGAGATATGACATAAAGCACAAAGATTTCTGTCATTGAAATCAGTAGGAGCAGAAACTGCCAGTTATTCATTTTTTGATGGAAAGGGAAGAAGAATAAACTCCACAAGAAAAGATAAAGCAGAAGAAATTAATAGCCTGCACTCCAAGCAAGTGCATACTTGGAAGTGTCTGAAAGGAGGCTTTTCTCCTGGTATTCATGGATCTTATTTTTTCCCTGGTGATGGAAGATAGTAATACTTGGTGGTGGTAGAAATTCTATTTTTGGCTAAGTAATAGACTTCAGATTCAGCTATTTTAGGTTCAGTATATTATTTATATTAATTTAATAGGTGTGTTAGTCACAAACAATTTCTGCATCTTTAGTTACGTATTGTCATCAAAGGTACAGCATAAATGTTACTGAAATATTTAATGATAATATTAAAACTGAATCCTCTGCATCTCAGACTGATGGAGCAGAGGGCTTTGAGTGGTAAAGGAACTGAAAGTGTAAGTGAGGTAGAGAATACTTATCTGTGATGACCAAACCTCATTATTACCAATGTCTATGTCAGTAATAGTTTGGGTTGATTGAATTTTTTTTCATTGGGACTGATTTGTGTTAGCAGTAAAGGTAATTTCTGAGTACGGACATGTTGATTTACACAAATGAAAAATTGTTTCCCAGTTTTGTACCTTCCCCTAGTTCTGTAGGGATGGTATCTTTTGGAAGTCCCTTGCAAGCTAAGCCGTTCTATGATTCTGTCATTCCATGAAGGCTCCTGCATCTTTGTTCATCATTTCTGTATCATTCTTGACGTTTCTGTGGCTCTGTTCTTGATTTGATGAAGCCAGAAGCATAGAAACGCTTTGAGACCAGGATTTAGTTAATATGCAAAGCTTTGCTTGAAACCCAAACTGTATTATAGCCTTTGTTTTGGATTCGTCCTAGTTTGTGCCATAACACTGAAACTAGAGCCAAGCCTGAACCCCTTATTCAGGCACCGTAATTACTAAAATTATTAAAAGCAGCACTAAGTAAGGACACAAAGGCTTGGTCATTAATGATACAGTGGTTTGCTTGCCACAGTAATGCAATAAAACCCCGCGGTGTGGAACTGACATAGTGTCTCAGAGCACATAACCACCAACATTGCGGGACTCTCTGAAACAAACAGTAATACATTTTTCTTATATCTTTCTCATTAACTTTTTAAAGCCTCTGCAGGCTTTGTGGGCTTATTGCAGTGAGTTTGAAATGATGTATGAAATAACAAAAGAAAGGCAGGTTGTACTCCACAGTCAGTACTGCGTGGTGTTGGATGATGTTATACTGAGCTCATAAAAAGCCAGGACAGGTCTGAGCTTTATGAGAAAGGGAAAGAAAACTTCACTGCAAATACCTTATTGGTACTCTTTCACACACCAAAACTGGCCGTGATTAGTGACTGTCCCAACGCTATGTCTTTGCTATGCTTTTCCTGCTCCTTTCAGCTGGTAAATTCTGCAAAGTTGGACTTTCTGAAGCTCCTACCTACCCCAGGAGGTAGTATCCATACTGAACTGATACACCATAGGGCAAACCTTAAACCATGACTCTGCCGATGTCCTCCTGCATGACTCTGTCCAAGTTAGTTAGGGCAAGAGTAAAACATTGTGTAGCGATAATAGCTCTGTTCCAAGGATGACTTTTGGTTTTTGTCCAGTGACTTATCAAGCACAAGCTCTACTTGAGCTCATAATTTATTTTTTGGTTGATTACTTGTTTCAAGGCTGCTTTTGTTTTGACTCTTACTGCTCTTCCATTTATTTCCCACATGTGAAGGAGAGTAAGAGGACAGCTTTTCTTCCACTGTTTGTTCTTCTCTGTTGGACTGAAAGACCTTTGAGACACTATGTACACTTTTTTCCAGCTCTTAACACCATTAGTCCCGCATTTTGCTCTGCACTCTAATACAAATAATAGTATTATCTATATATGGCAAATACATGGGAGTGGGGGTCTTTTTAAATGTCATTTTAGAGAGACAGCTGCAGCCAGAAAAAAAAAAATCTAGAAGGAAGATATAAAAAGGCACAATAGAAAATGAAGGAAAAGAAGAAATAATATGTATATATTCATCTGTGATCCATTTCAGTCTGGATCTTATTGATCTATGATGTTGATATCATGGTTCATACTCTGAATTTTAATCAACCTCATTCATGTGTTTTCGTCTTATTCTTTGAGAGATGTTGATTGAATTTGGTTTGAGGTGGGAGACAGGAAAGCAGAGCACTGGTAACAGTGAAAAGTTCAACCAAAATCTGTTTACTTCCAAAACAATGGGCAAGTTTCAGCCTTACAGCTATGCTAGTGTGAGTAGCTTTGAGAGATGTTACAACAGTGATTCTGTTTTCAAGCTTTACTTGCTGCAAGATAACCCAATTGAATTAATAATAGGCTATAGTGGATAACACACACATGGGTGGAAGCCACACTTCTTGTGTCTGTTCCCCTGCCCACATACGAGGGACTAAAGAACACACAGTAACACCTATAGCAAACGCACTAATGCCCTTAGCACTAAAGATACTTGATCCAGTGTGACCCAGGAGGTCTGCAAAATTGGGAGGCGGAAAGGAAATTGTAAAGTTTGGGTTAGAAATGTAGTAGCGTGGCATGAGAGGAGCCTGTCCAGCTGTGTGCAACAGCAGTTCTTGTAAATTCTTATTAAATGTATCCTACAAGTCAGTATGAATCATCAAACAGGAGTCTTTCTTTTATTCTGGTTCCAGATAGCCGGCACCAAAATTTACATTTTAAATGGAAGAAAATAATTCTGGATAATCCCTTCTAATTCAATTTGAGTTTTAAATAATTTTTTTCTCTAATGGCTTTATAACAAAGTATGACTGAAGCTTGTAAAATAAAGAGAAGATGAAGTGAATATAAGCTTTGGGGAAGCCTGATGATCTCCAAATAATTTTGCATAATAATTCGAAGTAGTCAAACATGCAGGTTTTATGCCCATTTACACAAATTAAGTATGCAATTCATGCACAGTCACAAGCGGGCTCCGAACATCTTACAAAGTCTAACGTGATTGCCTCCTGGTTCCTTCCATTAGCTACAGCAGGTTGTTATACCTAGGTTAGGAAAAAAAGATGACCTAATTCTTCCTTTCAATTTGTAATATTTTTTCTACTGCATGTATGTGGTACTTAAGTCAGTTTAGCACAATTTTTAAATTTTAATTATAATTGCAGTAGGTGAAAGCAGTCTGTCGGAAGTATCCCAATCTGTGTACTTATTTTGTGAGGCACTGAGTTTTTTCAGGAGACTCCTAAAAGGCAAATTCTAAAAATGTGTTAAATCACCCAAGATCAGAGGCATTAAGGACTAGGGTGTGCAGCCTGCATCTGCCTGGTCTCAACCCACAGCACAGGGCTTTCCTTTTACCGTTATCACCTGCTCTTCCATACTGTGCTTGTTGGCACAGTGAGCAGCACCATCTGCTTCTCAGAAGATGATGTGTCTAGACATCCATGAGTACCATTCAAGAGGTCATCAGAAAGGCTGTGGATTACAGGTCCCTGTGTCACTCCACTGTGAGGAAGAAGCAAAATAAGCCTTCCCACTGAGGAGTGAGTTGTCAGTTGGGCAGGCTGCTCCCAAACTTGTCGGACCACTATGGCAGCCTGTCTTGTACCGGTTTGGTGGGAGCAGGCTGCCTGGTGTCCTGTGCAAGGGGCACACAATGCCAAGCCGTGCTGCCAAGCATGGCCAGTGCCTTACTAGTGGACCACAACAGAGCAAATCTTTTTGTCAAATTTATAGTCGCTTAAGCAGCCTTTGCTGTAGGCTTTGGTATAGAGTTCAATTTTCTCCCTGCTTATTTCAAACAGAGAAGACTCTTGCCTAGCTAATAATGGAGAAGAGAGGAGATGCTCCTGATTTAAGGTGGTATCATTAAATGGGTGTGAAGAAAGATGTCATTAATCTCCTTTACTCAAAGGAGTACGTGCATTTCCTTTTAAGGTAATAGGTAATATTATTACATACATCAATAGAAGCTCTCTTCGATATAATTGATCAATATATTTGATGAGATTTGGCAATCTCTTTTTGGAAAAGCTTTGCTACTTTTTAATGGGATTTGGAAAGACTTGGTTTTCTCTTTCTCTTTGACAATAATATCGTCATCTTTCCATTTGCACATAGCCTTTATTGCTGAACTCACATGTGTCTTCTAGACGCTTTCCTGTTGGTGACCAAGGACCTGGAAAGTCAGAAAGAGGGTTTTTTCGTTGCTGCTAGGTCTAGGAGTAAACCTCTGGAGGGTAATTCATTCAGATGCTTGTTGAGAGGTGCTTCCTACCCTGAATACATTACACTCTTGCACTGTTATCTATCCTTAGGCTGCCTATTAATTTTTAGAAAGAGTTTTAAGTTGTTAGTTACTGGCCTGTAAAGCTCGTAGAGGTTCGGGAGCAGTCTGAGGCTCCCTGTAAGGGAATCTGCTGGACTGGTGATCAGCGACGAGGTGTGAGAATGAGTGGCACTTTCGAAGCAAGATGTTCAAGATTGAAATTCCCAATAGTGTCCACATGTTAGGACTCCAGCTGGGGCAAAGTAGCCTCATCTTTTTGAATGTGTCAAACAGGGCAAGGGGAATTTATACTTAATCAGGATTTTAGAAGGGATGATGGCTGAGAAGTGCTTATTATAGAGTAGTAGGAAGCTTAGCCGATTCAGAGCGTATTTCCAGTTTATTACATTTGAATCCAGAACATGCTGAGCTGGTCTTAATACTGGTGTAATGTTTTGATTCATCCTATATTAAGTGGACACACACATATGAGTACTTGGAGGTTAACAGACTCCTCTTAATAACAAGTAGCTCTGTTTGTTGTGTGTGTTTGGGCAGGCAGGGATTTGCTTCTAGTGGTTTCTCAAAGAAAGGATAATAAATTTCCCTTCTTGATCAAGGTATGAAAATCTTTCTATTGATTCACTTGACAAATGTAGACTGATTTCCTAGCAATTCAGCCGTGATCATTTCTAGTGTATTGCCATGCCTGTGCATTTCAGTTGTGAACCTGTATAATAAAATATAGTTTGAATCTCGATGTTCCTGCCAAATCCAGTTAAGCAGGAGGATGATTTGCTGACACATTTCAACAGCAGGCTCTCAGGAATGTGTCCCTGTAAATCCTCCTCTGTTGTTTGTTTGGCCAGTGACGCTGTTTGTAAATGGGATGCTACTTTTTGCTGTCGTGTGATTGCTCTTCAAACCATGATACGTTTGCTCAGTCTTCAGCTGAAGGAACCAAGCAGCCTGGGGAGTATTTTATGAGACAAGATGTATCTCTTCAACATTAAAGTCACAAATCTGTAAGGAGTGCAAATACTCTGTCGCTAGGATGCCAATTCTCTTTTATGATTCCCTCAGTAATTACTGAATAGCATTTATTACAGAGGTGTACTAGGGAATAGATGGGGACCAAAGTGAAGCTAAGGTGTTTGATAACAGTGAGATCTACGTAGTGAGTTCATGAATGTTCCTGATATAGGACAAATTAAGCAGAGATGGATTTTAAAAGCCATCTTGCAAAAAAAAAAAAAAAAATGCATAGTCAAAAGCATTTGCAACTGATACTAATATGGGATGCAGAGCACAGCTTGCTCTCCCTTGCAAAATTGGCTTTTGATTCCCTGCTGCTCCACATGCATTTCCTCTGGCATGAGGAAATGGCATTAAATGGGCTGGGTTTCGATCAAACCTCTTTGACTCGGTAGGACAGTTGATACTGGAAAAGTGTGCACAGGTTATAAACTCTTCAGAGCTTGCATACGATGTTTTTGTGTAGGTCAATCCTAGCATCAACACAACCAACAATAATACCTTCTGTTTTACAGGAAATTTTTAAGGCAGAAGTGCCCATTAGGTTATCTGGTAAATGCATAGGGCTGTCGTTGTTCTTCAGAGACCTGTGTAGACAAGGGCGGTAGTGCCGGTTTGGGGATGGAAGAATCAGACTCAGGTCATGCCATTACAGGCATAGGTGCAATAAACACCTTTTCTGAGGGATGAAATCCTTCTGTGTAGTTATATTTGGCCATTGCTTCTGACTTAGGCTAGGATTTCTAGGTCTTATGATAATACTGATATTATTAAAACTGGCTACAATCTTTAGAAATATGTGCTGTGAAAGTAAGCAAAAGCTGACTGTATCTACCCATCATTCATAATTTTTCTTTCCAAAGAAAACTGTACAATGAAAATGCAGAATGCACTTATGTGCAAATGTGCATATCCATTCTATATAAAACTCATATGGTTTATATATGAATTCTACATTTTAATTCTCCTCGTGTGAATGAGTGTGTGTATATATATATACACATGCATGCACATGCTGCCTTTTTTTCCTTTTCTGAAATTCCAGCAATGCAAATGATAGAAGCTTTTTTTAAAAATGAAGTTAAGACCTTGGGCAAAACCAATAAAAGCCATTTATTCAGAAACTAAATGACTAGGCTTTTGTGCCTAAATGTAGAATATCACAATTTTTCATTTTTGTTATTGAATGGCATAAAGTTTGGAGTGACAGCTGAAAATTTCAGCCTTTGCTCACAACTTCCTGGCACGTCTCAAGCCATTAGTATATTTTTCACTGTTTAATTATGTTTAATGTTTTAGGACTGACTAAATTAAATGGGTACGGTAAGATTTTAAAATTCATTGATGCTATCTCATTTTAGTAAATGCAGGGATGGAATAATGCCCTAAGCCTCAGCCTACGTACCAGTACTTCACTCTGAATATCCATGTCTATAAAGACGGCAGTCTCATTCCTCTCCTATAATACATTAATATTTTATGGAGCAGAACAACACAGAGTCAATAGACAATTTCATATTATGATCGTAGTCACATAAAGCCCGGTACTTGGTGTGCTTTTCATCTCCAAAACCTCAAAAGCCTCCTGCCTGCACGATTCAGGTTAGATCTTGCGGCTGCATCCTCATGGTCTCCAGACGTTTGCCTGTCTTGCAGAGAGATATTCTGCAGAGCAGTGGTGGAAGTGTGTCAGGCTACCTGCAAACCACCCTGCCTGCTCGGGTACACGTGGTCCTGCCCGCGCTGGCAGATACATCACAGCCTGGCATGAAGGTCTGTGCCAGCAGCCACCAGCAGTGCTTGGTGTAGTTCAATGGCTGTGAAGTTGAAAGGGAAGAACTTGCTTATCTGTGCTGCTAATATTAACATAATATTGACATTGGGCTACATTGATGTATTTATAAACATAATTAACAATGCTTAATTAAGGACACTTAAGGAGAGGAGGAATTACTCTGAGCTTTGAAGTGCCAGGTGGTTTGCAGAATGAACTTGAGAATTTGGATCAACAGGGCTGGAAATGAGTTGGGCTCTGCAAGTACTATGTATTTGCTACAGATGTCAGGGTGACGTGCCAGTCATTCCCTCTCCTCAGACACCTCCAAGGAGTCTGCAAGTTGCAATGGTGAGATTCTTCCCTTTTTCAGCTTGAAAGTAAAATCGTGTTGAAGCAGAGGACCAGTGCAGTGCCACGGCCCTACTTAATCTCCAGTTAACGCCGGTTTGGAAAAATCAAGCAGGGCATAGGCTGGCTGCTAGTTCTTCTCACCAGGATGAAATTTCAGCCAGCATGTTTAACTTCAATCTCTATTTATCTGATCAACAATATCCAATAACATAAGAGCTATACTTGGACCAGAGCAAGGGTTTCAGTACCTCAGGTATTCAACCTTTGACAGAGACCGGTAGCAGATGCTTTAGAAAGAAACAGAGGATTTGTTTAAGCAGGGAGAGAGCACGACATGGTATATACCCTCACAGCTTTCTTCCATAGCAAAATGTTCTGTTCAGATGAACTCAGATATTTCACTAATATATTTCTAGCTATTGAACACGAAAATGACGTGGAGAAATGAAAGGTGTTTGCTGTGCTCGGAGAAGGATGCTTACTGCAGGCAGCATTAGGGAGCTCAATTTCCCTGCTCTCCCTTTCATCCTGGCTTTCTGCCTAAAGCACATGGCTCAGTAAGATGTCACAAAGACAGCAGCCCTTTTATTTTGCAAAACAATCCGCGGTTGTTGGTTTCAATTTGATATTTGTTTTGCTTTGATGTTTTCCTCCAATATTTCTGCTCCTCCACTGTTGGAGGCTTCTTTTCCGCAGGGCTGCAGCATGTCTTAACATTTTGGCCTTGGTTGTGGCGTGTGTGTGCTGTGATTGATTGTGTTCATTACGAAGGTTGACTGTTGTTTGTTTCGCTATCAATAGATACGTTAGCAAACAAGATAAGTGAAGACCAGCAGACTTGCTATAGTAATTACTGTAGGTTCAGATAAAGCATGTAGCATTGGAGCCTCACCCTAATGAATCCTTGTTGATATGAAACAGGGGATTCATTATGTATTAGATGTTGAAACCTTGCCACGGCCAAATGGGAAGAATCACTAAGGAGGAAAACACCTAGTTCTTTAGGGCAGTACGTGTAGCACCTCAAATAATGAGAGCATAGTTAGTGCATGGCACCAACTTTTAGCTAAAGCACTTTCATGTCCCTGCATCCACAACAAGTGTCTCACAAAATTGGATCAATTTTGATGAAATCTTCTTGTTGGAAAACACAGCAGCAGCAAAATTTATTTCCCTCCAGCACAAAATCTTTGGACTGTGTTTCTTACACCTTCCCATTTTGAAATGTCCTCCTCTTTTACTAAAATTCAGTTAAGTCCTTGAAATTAAAAAAAAAAAATGTTTTCCAGACACCTTTAATGTCCTTCACATTACGTTTTCCCTAAGTTCCCACACACTTTTTTCCCTAAGCTTGCCTCAGTGTCCCTTGTGCCTCTTTCTTCATCTCAAGCTGTTTCTTCCCAGCGACTCCCTTGTCCTCTCCTGCTGAACTGGGAAGAGCAATTGCAGAGGCAGTGCTGCTGATCCCAGCACGCTCAGAAAATGTCTTTGCCAACCTCACAGCTTTGGACTTAGCTTGCTAACCATAGTCTTAGGTCAGCCAAATGGAAACAAGGGGTTTGTTTTGTATTAAAAAAAAATAAAATAAAAAGCAGGAGAGGGCACATCCTCACCAAGAGTGACCCCTCATATCAGTTGCAAAGCTCTCTTCTCAAACATGATAGCTACTTTTTATTTATTTACTTACTTTTAGTATGCCTAAAATTTTTATATTCCCCCCTTCCTGGAAACACCTAAACCATTTTGTGAAAACTCCAAATATTTAAATTTTTACCTCAGAACAGGTTCTGTTCAGTAGAGATGCACTTTCTTGGGGACACAATTTTGGTAGACTCTGATTTTATAGAGAAAGGACTAAAGAAAGGAGGGAGAAACAGGCAGGCAGAAACAAAATTGCCCTAATACTGAGGTTTCTGAAACAGGAGCATACCTGTGGAAGTACAGAGCTGAATATGGCAATTTAACCACAAGAAGAAAAGAAGTCTTTGTGTCATAAACAGGTTGGGTCTTCAAATCCAAGGTCAGCTTCCCATTCTTCATCTTTTTCCCCTTTCAGTTTCTCATCTGTAGTATCCAAAAGCTATTGGATATTGGACCTTTCCCTGAGGATATGAGGGAGCTGGGATGCCCTTGTCCTACATTGTGAGGATCAGAGAACCTTTTAGATATGATAAACTCATTTCTGGTGGAGTGAAGAGCTCTTAAAACAATATTGTCTGCTCATAGCTTGTGGTTCTATATTATTTCAAGCAGTCAGATTCCCAATGACTTTTTATACCCCAGAAGGAAATAAGCAGCAAGTAGCTACAAGATATAATTTGAAGAAGCATAAAACATTTGTCATGATTTTAATTAAGTAACGATTGCTTAGTAGTCCCTGTTTAGCTAGTAGTGCAGAGGATGTTTATACCTGCAGCAGGTGATGGAGCTGTCTGTTCCCGCATCATTTTAACAATTCCTAATGAGCTTAATAAAGATTTGTAATGGCACTGGTGCTTTAAAAAGCTATTCTGGAACTTACACAACAAGAATTAGGAGTCCTACTTGTTATGTGTCCCATGGGAAGTTTATAAACCCACCAGGCAGAAGAGAAAGTAAAAAATATAAGACAAATGAGAGAGCCCACTGAGAAGAGATTTACAAGCATTCAGTACCCCCATCAGAGGTGATAGGTGAAGTGACAGAAGTTATTTTGCCTTGATTGAGACTCCCTGATGGCACTGCAGACTCATTTAGATCGCTCACCCTCTCATACTCCTCATGTAGGAGTGATTCTGAGGGACTTGAGGTTGGTACAATGGGTATACTGAAAAGCCAGAACGAAAGATATAGCAGAGGTACGTTAGAATGTCAGAGACAGTCAACTTTAATGCAGTCACACCTTATTCATGGCATTATTTGCTGTCATCCTAACTTCCGAGCCCCAGGCATGCAGATGACATCAACTTTGTCTTAAAGGTATTGCAGAAGTATGTGGCATGACCCCGTAAGTTAGAAGGGATGAGTCTTAATGAGCCCAGAATGATCATTTATACCTACATACATGTGGAGTAAGAGCATATAGGTCAGAGTTGTTGCTCTGGATTTCCCAGAGTTACAAATCAAATCAGTATGTCCTGAAAGAAAGAGCTATGCTGCGATGCAGGACAGAGCAGGAAGATTTAAACGGTATCAATTGAAGGGGGACCTGTTCAATAGTTCAGAAAAATCAGAATTTTTATTGTAACCTGGTTACAATACAATTACAACCTCGTTAAAGTTCAGTGGGGCTGTCGTGCTCCTGAGGTGTATTTGAGATCAGGTAGATGAAAGGGGATGGGCAAAGTTTCAGTCACAAACTGAAGCTGCGGAACATCTATGTGTAGAGACTGTAATTGAGTTATGCATTTTATAAGGGGGAGGGTTTTGTCTCCTGTCATGCTTTGTTTAGTTTTACTTTATTTATCTAAACATCAATTTTTTGGAGCAAAAAAATAGTCATATTAATATAAACCTTAAAATTGCTAACTGTTTAAACTTCAGCTCTAAGAAATTAAATAAATAAATTGACAGGATAATTTTGTAAAAAAACTTGTATCCTTCTCTTGTTCAATGGTTTAACATAGGTGGGTAAAAAAATTGTTATGACAGCGAAGGAACTATCTTGTCACCTTCAGCAGCATAAAAGATTGACTTAGGAGAGTAAGTTGCCCAGAAAAGCAATTAGTTATCAAGTCACCCATCTCTGTAAGTTTGCAAAGAGAATATGGCTGACCTCACATTCATAGTGACGTAGGTTTCTCAAGAAAGAGAAAGAAGCAGCATCCCAGCTACCCAAATAGGACCCATTGCACTGAGAAGTCAGCACACAATCCAGTGGTGAATGAGGGTCGCTTTGAGGGTGGGTGGAAAGACCTGTAAAAAGGTGTGTCTGGATGGAGAGTAATTTGTTCTGTGTGGGAAACTCCTGTGTGATAGTGCACCAGTGAAATGCCTTTAATATTCACGTGGGCCCCCAGCAGAAGTGCCATGTCTGAAAAACGAGGCTGTATTTGGAAAGTTCTTATGTATGGCCTCCAAATTAAGACCATGATGTGCTTCAGGTTTTTGTGTGCATCAGGTCTTTGGATGACTGATGGACCAGAAAGGGCACAGGAATACCTCCATTGACTCTATGTACTTCTGTCTTAAGATGTCTTCTCTTTTGTCTGATTTTCTGAAGTTTGTCTAGCTGGATTTGAGCTCTGTAGGATTATTCTAATGCAATTATCTTCAGCTGTGGCTTGAGGGAATGAAGCTCTAAAGAAATAGCTCTGTATTGTAAAAAGATGATCTTAAACTGTAGTAGAGGGCATAATTTCTGCAGCAATTTCAAAATTATGTATCATCAAATGCCATGTCACGTCCCTCATAATGGTCATTAGCAATTATGTCACATTGAATCACAGAAAACATAGTGAATTTATAGTACTAATAGAGCAGAACAAAGTCTCTTCTGGCTTATGAGTCTTGTTCTTTAATCTCTATAACTGGACATTGTGGTTTAGCACCGGCAGGGAACCTTGTTTCTATGTAGCTGTGTGCTTGCTTTTAGTTTTAAGACAACATCGATTCTAGAGAAAATTCTGCCACTATTAGGCATGCAAATGTGGTAATTTATGCAGGACAAGCATTTTATCTGTTGATGCCAACACTCTTCTACCTTGTGTTCACAGTGCTTGTACAATCCAGACAGCAAAAGCCCCAGTGTGTGGCCACATGTAACCCTTGATCAGTCTAGCATGGCTTTAGTGCTGCAGGAAAAAATGCTATACCATGATGTAGAGGAAGAGGTGCCAAATGTCATAGGCTGGAAATTTTTCTAGAGCAATGATTATGTGCTTGTATTGGCAAGAACTAGCGTGGTGGACAGATGTGTTCGTCGTATCATCACTCCCTTATTGCCAGCTCATGGAATACTTTTTCAGATGCCAAGAACATAATATGAACTGTCTGCTAGAGTAGTCAGGTAGAAGCTAGCTGACTCTCTTCGGTGCTACAGTGACATTAGTAGGGAGGGAAGAATCATGTTTAATGGAAATTCTGAGAATGACTAATAAATGGAAACAGGACGAGAGTGAAGCACAGAGTGGTCATTTCCTAGGAAAAGCATTGTATGATAGAAAGAAGGAACGAGCCATAGGAAAGACCAGAAAAAGAGATTCCCACATCGTGCTCATTGTGTCATAATCGTGGGGGGGAAAAAAGAAGCTTTTGTTTATATTGGAAGTCTCACTAGTCACTTGGTTAATAAGGACACAAAAATAACATCACAATCTAAATACCACCCCAGAGAGGGGGGAAGGTTTCTTTTTTATTTTTAAGTGTCCAGTGATCTCATCAGATGTTGGCATGAATTCTTGTCTCAGTTTTCAAAGCTAGAGTCATAACGGGACCAGAGTTCTAAGGTTTGTGGCTGCCTTTAATTACACTGTCTGCCTGACAAATGTGATCTGTTGAGTAATGAGCCTGATCTTGTGTACAAGCTCTACCTACAGGCCAGGGCTGTAATGATGTTTAATTATCATATATAGGGAAAATATATGCCAGCTTTTCTAGTAACAGTTTGTTACCACCAAGCTTTAACTGATTGACATTGGATATCAATCTGCGTGCATGGGAGTTTGTGTTCTTACGAGACAAACCTCATTTATGTGGTTAGATGGATGATCCATTTGTCCCACGAGTCTGTTAAATCTCACAGAAGAGTGGTCAGTTGAGCTGGTCAGTAATTTCTCTTGAGAATCATGTAAGGTAAACCCAGTTGAAATTGGGATAAACCCTTTATCCCTTTAATTTGTTTGGATTTTCTAAGAATTTTCTCATATATTGAACTACTATGAAGTTAGATGTTTTATAGAGCTAATGATATCTCTACTATTTTAAATAGTAGTCTGGACAGCTTTTAGCCACATTATTATGAACTTAGCTCCCTATTTGCTGAGATTTTAGAGAACCTCTCTATGCCATGGAGCATTCTCTTTGAAAACCCAGCATGAACAAAAGGAATTCTAATTTTAGACCCTCCAAATTGGTAACATGCCCTCAAAACAGAAATAATTGATTGGCATGTATCTTTAATGCAATATAACACACATTATGCTCTTCAAAGAGCTTCTTAGCCTACTTTCTGGCAATGTTGCTGCTGTGTTTTTTCTATAGCTATTTCTCTTTCTTTGTGTTACTTCTAATGATATCATGTAAAGCCGGTCATTTTACTTTACCTTGAATATAAATTATTTTCAAATGGTGATGATTCTGAATAAGAGTTGTACTGAGCTCTAAAAAGTATCTTTTTTTTTTCCATTAAACCCCAGTCTGCAGCTATTCTTTGGTATAGGCTGTGCTTCATGGAGGTAAAAGATAAATATGAAATTTTGTCAAATGACTTCAAAAAATGAAAAAATTCAGTACGTTGTTGGAATGACTAATATCTTTACAAATTCAAAACACTGTTGTGTTGTGACCTTTCTCATCTTGTTAACTTGTTTCTCCAAAGTGTTCTGACCTTAATATAATGTATTTGCTAAAATGTTTTCTCTAAATTGTCAAACTACTGCTGTACTCAGTTCTGTCTTAATGGGTCCCTACAGCATCAGCCAGCACCTTTTTTAATACCATCATTACAGTGTGTTACTGCACAAACATCTTCAGCTTTTTTACTAAAGCTCTGTCATTTCCTATTTTCTTTCTGCATTGTGTCGTTATTATATTGTTCCTTGTTAAGATCCTATGCTGCTTCTGAAAGAACATTCTTTTTCTTGTCTTTATTTTTATGAAACTGGCTCATAAATGTCACATTCCTCTTTCAGCAAACCTATCTGCACTCACATCTGCCTTTTTGCTTTTTTGGAATTGGAGTTGTGCAATTGTTACATATTTCTCATTTTCTGATTCATTCTAATTAAAAATTAAATAAGTAAACAAAAATCAGAATTTGCCTTAAGATTAAATCTGGTTTTGCTTCTGTTGGTTTTACTGCAGTGTCATTCAGTTGATGTTGGCAGAGTTATTTCTGATTCATACGACTGTAAATTTGTAATCAGAACCACACTTTGAGGCCTCAATCCAGCTAAGCATTTAATTCCCTTATTCTCCATAACAAGTTTATGCAAATAGTTTCTTGGTTGGCTGGTTGGCTTTGTTAATGAATATGATGCAGCTCTTGTGTGTTACCAGGCAGCTGTTTGTTGCAGGGTACCTTCAAAGCGCATTGTTAGGGGATCTGGGCTGAAACATGATCTAGAAAAGCACAATAGCCACAAACCGTGGTACCTTGTTAGCTGTCGTGAAGCTAATGAGTTTTGCCAATACTGAGAAGAGAGAGATGGAAATCTGATTTGTTTAAGCATGTGGTTGCTGAGTGAGGGCAGGGGACCATGGTCAGAGGGACAGCATGGGAGAAGATTCAGAAATGCGAGATGCTCCAGAGATGGAGTTAAGGGAAATTCTGGAAAGATTTTTGGAGAAAAAATGGAGCTAAAAAAATACTTTCTATACTTAATGTTTATTATATATAGTCTTTTATTTAATCTTTGCTCAGTGTGGTGTTTATCTTTGGACAAAATCGTTCAGAGTTCTTGGGTGTGAGTAGCATTTTACAGTCATTTTAATCAGAACCATGACAGGTGCTCAGGGAGGAGGTCTGGGTACAAAGCTCGGGTGGGAGTACCCCATTACAGTTGGCAGAAGGACTGTGGACTGGTACTGAGATGCTGGCGTGGCTCTTCCCAGACAATCATATAGAAAGTTAAAACCATCCCCTTGGCTTTACCCATGGCCATGGAAAAGCAGTATAAGAATGGTCAAAAGGGCATAGTTTGGTTTGTACTTTTTATACATGTGCTTACTTTTAATTTACTCTTTTTTTCTTCTTATCTAACATCTGCTAAAGTTAGTGTAAATATTTGCACTTAAATTTGGCATTTGTTACAGGAGTCTATCTGTGATGTTCATCTCCAGTTCAGGGTCACCTACTGTTGCCCCAAGCTCTGATAGTTTCTTCTTTTCTTACACTCTGCCTTCCTTCTCTGCTCAAAACCTAATAGCAGAGATGGACACCATCTCCCAACACCCACTGATTTCACAGGAAGCCTCACCAAGGCCAGAAGTAAGCTACCATACCGTCCCAACAAGGCAAAAATTACATTACAGTGCTTAGCCTCAATTTAGCCAATATTGAAGCCTGGCCCCTTGAACAGCACGTTAATCCGCTGGTTGATGTGGTTACTGGTATAATTTTATTCCTCAGTCAAGGCTTGTTTCTGTTATTTGCTGACTTGATTTCAGTGTTCTTTTAAATCCACTGTGGCATAAGCTAAAAGAATATTATAAACATGCACCTTAAACTGATGCTGTAATTAAGTTTTAGAACAACAGCCAGCTAGATCATTCATGCAAGGCACAGATTCTTCAGTTTCAAAGTAATTTTTTAGGATAACTATTTCCTCCTGAAGCAATGGCTAAGGAAAGGATTACAGCCATGAACAGCTTTAGACATGGTTTGCGCTACATGGTTGATTTTTGTATAAAAGTTGCTTACGTGCTTAAAAATTACTTTCCAACTCGTAATAAGCTGTCCTAGGTGACCATGAGCTAAATTATTCAGTGCAAAAATTAACTAATAAGGGAGGTCTTTGATGACATTGTCAGAAGATCAGCGTTTGTTACCAGTGTTACCTCCCAAGCTCTGCGTGCTTCAGATAAAAGCACGGAACGGCTGCAGCCTTCTGGGAACGAGCGAGGAAGGAGCTGCTTTGCCACCCGAATGCCTCCGCTGTTGACAGGTTCTGGAATCTAAAGAGAAGGTCATATTTGGGGGGTGGACGGTGGGGAGTGCCTTGTGTTATCTAGGTATTATTTAACTATTTGGATATGAAACTAAAGCCTGGCAGTGAAGAACAAATTAGCAATTCTGGTCATGGCTGTATCTTCCTTTTTCTCTTCTGTATTGAATTTTTGTATAAATTAGAAGAGCATTTGATCCAAGTTACAATTATTATTCATCTGCTTCTCACAGGCTTCTCTTTATAGTGACATACTCCTGGGTTTCAACTTAAATGTGTGGAATAACAGGGACCTGCCACTTGGATGTTTTATTTGGAAGTCTGAGTCTTTTGAAATTCATCCCAAATTAGTAGAACCTGCTGAAATGTTACAAAGTTGTAGGGTATAGGTGTCTTCTTTCTCTCTTGAATTCGTTGCGTTTCTTCTTGATGGGTGAGTGCTGTGGAGGTGCCATGAAGACTCGGAGGAGAGAGGGCTTCTTTGGGGGACAGGTTCCGAATCTGGCCAGGGACTGGGTCATCTGGTGCAGGTACTGCTCCCCGAGGGAGTCTGCCAGGATGGGGTAACCTGGGTAAGCAGCTCCTGAGAAGTAAAGCTTTTGGAGGGATCTCTGGGAAGTTAATGAATTTTAGAGTAGGGTTTGAAGACCCTTTGAAAAAAAAACCATCATTTTGGTCTACACTCTATAAGACTGGAAACTTAGCCTGCCAGAAAGTGAAGTTCAAATTGTATCGGACCTAAGGCACTGCCCAGGGGGGGAGCCCGAGGCAGGAGCCTACTGTTATGACCTTCCCAGCTACGGCACTGAATTCCCTTGGTGCTTAGTGCGGAGGGAGCTGTGTCGCAGGGGCAGCTGTCCCCCGTCAGCCTCTCGGGAGGTGCTGCTGCAGGAGGTAGGCAAAGTGGGACGAGGTGGAAGGAGCCATAACCATACCAATGACAGACACACCGAGCGATGTCACTGCTTACGGTACTGATGCATATCTCAGGCCAGAACTAAGAAAAGGTCTTCGCACCCTGCTTACATTTAAATACGTGGAAATATATATTTGCCATACGTTTACGCTACCAGGACCAAA
Organism: Gallinago undulata; assembly: GCA_026546715.1. NCBI lineage: Eukaryota > Metazoa > Chordata > Aves > Charadriiformes > Scolopacidae > Gallinago > Gallinago undulata. Next base: position 31,829,106 of record JAOTQQ010000003.1, read on the forward strand.
GCCAAATACTATATTAATTTCCTTGGCTCTTCAAATCCTCTGATCTGCTCTTTGTCAGAACGTGTTATTAAATGATGTACGTATTCACGCGTTATCGGGCTTTCTGACTAGCTGCAACAGGAGCTTTAACGATGTTGGCAGCATGAAGCTAAGACTAAAACTAATACCATGTGACATGAATATGTATAAAGATGTTAAATTCAGTTCTGGTAGGGATTTTTTTTGTGTGTTTTGTTGAAGACTCTGGTGCTGTGGAATAAAGATTTTCTTGCAGCAACTATTCAATTTATATTTAATTGACTTTCTTTAAAATTATCTGCATTTTCATATGATTTTTTCCCCCTAAAAAGCAGTATGCAGATTTTCTGCATGCTTCTAATAACACAATACACAGTGTCTATGTAAATTGAACAAATACAAAAATAAGACAGATAGGAGCATCTATTCTTAGAAATGAGCTACTTCCAATTTGCTTTTTCATTTTGTTTCTTTTTTAGCAGGTCTGGTTCTTCAAGTCAGTTTGCTTAAAAATTGGCAGAGGGCAGAAGTAGGTGACAGTATGAGAATAATTCTTTCCTACTTACACGTTAAATAACTGCTAATGGAATATAATATGAAAAGTTAAATAATAAGAAATTCAGTGCAATCAGACTGCAACAGAAATAGGGTGTGGATTTCTATTAAAAAATGATAAAACTTGAAGTAATTTTGGCACCAAAGATGAATGAAAAAATGACTGTGCTATCGGGGGGAAAAAATCCCCAGTGGGATTGCCCACCCGTGGTTACACACCGGAGGCATCCAAGCGCCTGCACTTGGCAGCACGTCCACACACGTGCTCAGGCAGCCTGGCCAGGCCAATACAGCTTCCCCACCCGCTCTGTTCAGCACCTTTGCATCAGTTTAATCCTAAAAGATCTTTTTGACTCTTGACGTCTTGTAAATAAAAATAAGTCCCTTTGGTTTCTTTATTCAGGAAAGCTTTAGTTGGTACTCAGGCCATCAGCAATGGGGAAAATTTGGATGGAATAACAACAGATATCTCTTTTGAATTCATGAAACCTTCCCTTCATGAATTTTGTTCCAACTTCCTGACGGTCCCGGGCTGTAGCTGTTTACTGATAGAAGAGACTGCTGCCCTTAGGACGTTTTTCTTCCCATGATCTGTTGCAGTGAGCTTTAAGCTTTTTGCTTCTGCTCTTATGCTGGAGGCAGGATGGTTAGAAAGCATGACAGTGAGCTGGGGAGATCCTTAAAGCATTCCTGCTCCTGGCCAGCCCTTGGAGCTTCACCTTCCTGAGCAGCATCTGAGCACAGCAAAAATTAGGGGCAGATTTTGAAGGAAAGCAATAGATCATTCCTATGTAGGAAAAAAATAGTTCCTTTCTGTATTCCTGTATGAGGTACCACTGCAGGAGGGAAAAAGTGACCATCTGCAACTTTTTAATTTTTTAATAATGTCTTTATTTAAATAGAATATCTACAACAAAGCTTCAGCTTCACCTCCAATGCAGCCAAGCTACTTTTCTACCAGGAGCTTCCCTACGCTAACTTATAAGCGCTTTCTGTTCCGTACGGCGCATGCGCGTTCCCTCTCCACTGCCCTCCTCTGCCTTTCTCCCAGCAGAGCATCTAGTATTTTATTCCGATGGCGAATAAAAATATGAATATTGTATCAACTGCCTACAAAATGAGTAAGTAATAGAAGAATCTGTGTACACACACTGGGAACTCATTTGGTGTTTTCCAGGGACTGTTCTAAAGATGCTGCAGTTGCTTCATAAGCATCTGTAGTAGCAAGAGGGGGGGAAAGGCAGCAGGAAGGGACAGAGGTGAGGACTCGAAATGGGCTTCAGTTACGATTGACACTACAGGGAAGCAGTGAGATGGTACTCCAGCCTGAAGAAAAAAACTCAGTGAAATTTAGAAAAAAGTAGTTATCCTACTGTGAATTTTTTTCAATATCATCTATTAACATCTTCCTGTTTGCTGTGGATAATATCCATTACTGAGATTTTAATCTAAAGGGATTTTACTAAAACTGAGCTTTCTGAAGTGTTTACTTTTGTTGTGTATTTTATTATTTTTTTACTTTATTAATTAGCCAAATAGAAAGTGTACTTTATTAATTAGCCAAATAGAAAACAGAGGAGGCATGTCACCCTGCAGGGTCAAATATATATTATGTTATAAAAAGGTTAGAACCTTTTGTTTCTGATTGTCAGTTATTTGGAAACTATATGTAGTACCTCTAGAAATAAAGGGGATGATTACATTTTATAGGCAAGAAGGGATTAATAAAATTCATAATGCTCAAAGAAACAGCTGTTTCTCTGTTCTATAGCGCTTCTAAACCCTCATCTAATGCTGAGTGAGTCAGCTGGGAGACGCCACTAGTGTTAAAAAAGAATTAAATGGAAAAGTAGTGGTTATTATTTGAAAACAATTATTCTCTAATTGTGCTTTGAGGGGGGGGGAAAGAAGAAAGAAAACTGCTGTTAAAATAATTTATAATTGGAACAAAGAATAGAGTAGAAATAAAAGATCTTTTAAAATAAAGACTTCTTAATCCATAAGCAGAAATGAAGTGACAGCACTAATGTTTTTATTAGTCTGTTTTGAAAAGGCTGCATTATTCCCAAGTGGCACTGATTCAAGTGAGTGGAGTCAGGCTTCCTCCGGGAGCCCGGGCATGGGGTGGCACAGGGCTGGGAGGGCAGGGAACGCCAGCTGAGTTCCCAGCTCTGCCCTTCCCCTGCTCCATAACCCTGGAACAAGGCACTGCGTCTCCTCACCCGTTTGTCCTTCATGGTCTTTTTCTTGTTTGGGTGGGTGGGTTGAACTGTCAAGGGTTGTAAGCAGAGACTCTTTCGATACATATGTGTATAATGTGTAACTTCAAATTCAGTGTTGAGTATGGTAGAAAATAGTTGGTGCCTTACCGATGCTTTTTTTTAATTATTTTTTTATTATTTTCTGTTGCCTGAAACATTCATAGGATTTTGCTGGCTGACTGGCAGAGGGAGAAGAAAGTTTGTGTCTTCATTATGAATTTTCCATTAGAAGTGCGTATATTTAATAGTTATGGCTTGCAGTGACCTTAAGTCACATGAGGTAATCCTTATTCAATTTTTAATAAAGGCAGAATTCCCATCAAGTTTGAGGGTTGTCAGTGCAAAAGAGATGTCAAAATTTACCCCATTAGATTATAAAATATTCTGCCCTGGCGCTCTGTGTTCTTTCAATAATGTATTTTAATGGCGTCTCTGGAAATGCAGGAATACTCTTTGATGATTTGGTAAATTAATGGACTTTCCTATTAGTCTTAGACAAGAACTGTGATCCCATAAATACCTCTAGATTTACTTGTGGTATATTCATAATGTGTATGCAGCCTTCATGCAACCTTGTATGCTGCATGTCTACTTTCACCCCTTATCCTTTTTTTTTTTTAGTTTTATTTAATTTTGTTTTACATTTCCAACATACTACTCTGGGTTTTGTTCAAACTGAACAGCCAGATATAAAACATGGCAGTAAAAGCAAATAAGTCTCTATTCCTAAGTTTCCTAGAGATTTGGCATTCAGAAACTCACAAGTTACTCTTAAAATAATAGAAGGGAGAAAGAAGCCAATAAAAGACACGAGCAGCAGTTTCATCGATAGCTTGAGCGACAGAGGGAGCACTGGGAAGAAATGAGTGACAGCTTCATTTTCTGTCTTCTGGCTTCTTCCCTTTTCAGTTGCCTGTGAAAACTTGCCAGAAATTAGATTCTCATAATGGATGAAGAACCTGACGTGTTTTGTGTAATTGCAGATCATGTTAAAGGTGTGATAAGGTTTTAAGAGTGACATATTCAGAAAGATACTAGGATTCCCTCTTTCCCCCGGTGGTCACTCTCTCCATCTATTTATCCCTATTTTCTAGGCAGTGCTGCAGCTTCTTAAAGCTCGCTCCCAGGGAGGTTGAAAATAAATGAAGAAGACCTTCTTGAGGCTGAAGAAAATAATTTATTAGTCCTTAGGGTTGAAGGGTATAAATAGGAAGGCCTTCATAGGGCTAAAGAAAATAAATTAAACCTTAAAAGATGCTATTTCAGGGACAAAGATTTATCATTTGGAGGTGCGTGAGGTCTATACTCATATTCCAAAGTTTCATAAAGGAGATTCTTTTGTTTCTTCTCTCTAAAATCCATTAGGTTCAAAAATACTGAGCCCGTTTTGAATTTCAAAGTACCTGCTGTTTCCTTACTCTGTCTTGCTCTTGGAATAAATTACTGTCCCCTCTTTCTCCCTTTCTGTGAAATTAGGCTGCGATGCCATTTCCTTTGCAGGATATTTTGTATAGAAAAAGTAAATTATGCTATTCCAGCTCTAAGGCCGCGTGGCAGGCAGATGTTCTGATTTATCATTCACTCGCTCTATCACGCGATAGGAATGTTCTGGTGCATATGGTTCAGATCTTCCTGCGTCACCAGAAAAACAGAGAGTTTATTTAATTTTGTAGCAGTCATAAATGGCTCCTTCTCAGTCCAATGTATGTGATTTGTCTTGGAGCAGAATATGCTGGAAACCAGTCTATGTAGCAGACAGTTCTGCTTGTGCTCCTGAGCTGGGCAGGCTGGCAGCAGAGAAAGCAGAGATCTGGTGGGATGCGGAGAACTTCATCCTTCATCTCTAACCTTTCCTGTTATTCTTCTTTGAAACACAGCATGAATTCAGGGGGCTGGAGGGATTATGCAGACCACAGAGGGTTTTGTGTTATCTCTCTCCCATAGCTTTTACGTTCTCTGATACTGCTGGAGTAGTAGCAATAGATGTGCTGCTTCTGGCAGAGAGCTTTATTGGCTGATCTGGGATATTTTGTCATTGATATCCTTTCCATGCTTTCATAGGAGAAAATTTTCTCAAGAATTTTCTGGGGTTTTTTAAAGAAAAATTAATTCTACAGCATTTAGTTTGTTGATGGATGCATTTCAGCATTGCTTTTTCCTCTTCTTTAACGTTATTTTCTGGCCAAAAAAAAAACCCAGTGCCCACCCACGTGCCAAATTCCAGAAAATCCTGTGATCCACAGGTTGTTTCACCTAGTGCAAAGGAGAGAGAAGGTCACCAGGTTTATGCTGGATTTGCAAAGTGTCCCCAGTTCCTTCCTATTTGCCTTGGGAAGCTGCCTTCCCTTCAGTTTGATATACAGAGGAGCTCCAGCTCTAAAAGGTTGTCCTAACTGCACTGGTGTTTCTAACGGTTATTCTAAAGGAGACGCAAAAGCAAGTTATAATGTACAAGCCCTGGATCAAACAGTTCTTTATTTGACCTTCCAGAGTGTGAGTTGTGTTAAATCAGCTCTGCGAGACACGGCAGCCCCAAGAACATGCCTGGAGGGAAGTCAGAACTCTGTTTTGCAATTTTGCCTCTGGCTGACAGCTGTAAAAAGTGTTAACTAATGAAGTATTCTAAATGGGTAAATAAAAAAAGAAAAAAAACTAGAAAGCTACAGAAAGCTGCCCATCAAGCACGGAGTGAATTAAAGCTTTCTACCTGCAAGATTCAGTTTCTTTTCATACTTTGGCATTGATTCTCTGGTCAGCATGTAAACCAGCCTGTGAGTCCAGAGCACTAGGCAGCAAAATCCTCATTAAGTCCCTCACGGTCGTGTAGTTTTATTTCTGATCTTAAGTTTTCCCTCTCGCGCATCGATGCATGTTGCCAGTACCTGGAGGGTAAAATGCTATATTCAAAGTTTTACCTCTGCTAATGTACAGATCATGACTTCTAAAACCACTAAAATTGGGTTTTTAGAGAGGGAAGCCATATCCATGGAACAAGTCCCAGCTGGTTTCTCCATAGACTAACTCTGTAATCCAAATGGTGGCTCTCCAATAACAGGGGAGCATCCTGCGCCAAGGCATGACCTCCAGAGCCTGGTTTGCTCTCTCACTGAGCTTCAGAGACCAGAGCCAAAGCTCCTGATGGGTTTGTTATTGGGTTACTCCACCTGTCTTCTCTTTGAGTTGCCTGTAGAGACTCGGTGAGCCTCATGCCTTCAGAGCTGAGTATCTTCACTACTGCCTCGCTGAGGGCTGGCCCTTTACCTCTTTCCACCAGAGAAGGTTATCACCCCAGCTACCCATCATCACCCTACTGCAGGAGGTGACCACCTCTGCCAGGTCAGTGGGTCATCTGTACTCCTTAGGGGTCATCATCTCTCAACAGGTGTTCCCTAAACTGTCCTGTCAAAGTGAGGTTGCTGCCTCAAACATATGATTTAAGCTTCTTCAGTCAGCAGAGCAGCTGAGCCAGCTTTTTATAGAGAGCAGCCCTCCCGCAGGTGGCTGGGACAGGTACCAGAGGCTGGGCTGGGCTCTCACCTCTGGAGCCAGCAGAGATATGAAACAGCCCAGAAGACCCCAAACAGAAAAGACCTTTCTCCATCCCTTCCCCAGCATCTAATGTGAAGTGCCAGAAGTATTCCAGGTGACTGAAACAATTGCAGTAACTTATGCTACAGCTTTGGGTGTTGTGGACCTTGTTGTTTGCCATTTGGGGTGGTGTGAGAAAGAGAAGTGTCTTTGTGACCAGAGAGTGTTTAGCTCACACAAGTGACAGAGACCTGCAAAGGCACCATGAGATTCTTGGTACTGAAAGAATCAGAGGCAATAGCAAAAGCCAGAAAAGTCTGTTTTCCCTCACAGTAGCATCCAGAAAAATGGTGTTGCTGTAGTGATGAATAATTAAGCAAAGCTGTCTCCCCTCAGATATGTCACTTTTCTTGCCTGAAGTTTTCTATTACTTTTCAGGTGATCTCAATTAGACTCAGCTAGAGTGATGAACTGCTACGTAGCGGAGATGTCTGTATTTCCTACTCCAATGATATACCAGAGCTTGTTTTTAAGTCACTTAATATGTATTTACCTTTGGAGCAATTCAGGAATACTACAGGCCAGACAATGATTTGGTTTTGTGAGTTATCAGCAAGAGAAATCATGTTTCCGGTCAAAGAAATCATGTGGCATAATAGTGGGATTTTACTGTATTCTACACATATAGAAATGTAATGGGTGGAGTATTCCCACTTAATATTTTGCATGGAGTCACAGAAAGGGAAGCAGTCTCCCCATGGCCATTACTCTTCCCATCTGCAGATATCAGGGTACAGCTGGAGTTTGAACTCTGAATTTGATATAAAACCCAGGCAGAGGGGAAGCAGAACACACCATTGGTGCAACTGGTGCGGCTCTTCCCAGCAACCCTTTAACCAGCCTGAGTCACTGCGTCTCCATTTACTCCTGGGGAAACTGGAGTTTCTTAAAAAAGATTTTGTACTTATCATGAACTCTGATGAGTTACTTGAAACAGATACCATGTCCATTTCTACCATTTGCTGAAATAAGAAAACAAGTTTCCAGTTTCTTGTTTTCCTGACACTACATTCATCCTAGGATGTGAAAGTCAAGAAGAATTTTTCCCAGTTTGCATACTGTTGCTGCTAGTAATGATAAATTATTCAGTGGGAGCTAAATGAACAAGCCTATTGATGAGTGCAAATCAGGAAAGAGTTTAGTTAACTTTCCAAGAGCTTAACTGCCCTGAGGAATTGTTCCATATGGAACAGAACTGGCCCAAACTTATTTTTGAACTCTGGTTTTGAGCAAAACGTTCTAGTGGATGAGATTTTGCTTGGTTCTGTTTTTGAAAACATGTTCAGTATAAAATAGATATATCTTGCTGTAAATATCAGGAAATCCTCATTCAACTTACAGAATATAGTTGCAATGAAAAGAAGTGATTCAGTAACAGCATTTGTCTCATTAAAAAGTGATGATCACTGTAGCCAGTGTAAGCTTGAGTCCTGCGATTTGTTTTGACTTTGTAGAGTCCCACTGGAATCAGTGTTTATGCATGTTGGTACAATCCACTGGTTTTGGATTTCCAGAAAGATTAAGGGATGTTGCAGCAATAGAATTAATAACAGTCCAAATGAAATTTGGCCAGAAATTTGGCTGTTCTTATTGCAAAGAGCGCCCAGAGCTTTCCACTACATCTCCTTATAGTGACAACAGCTATTAAACATTCAGTGTCACATTTCAAAATTCAGCAATAACACTTCCATCTGAAATTCCACAAATACTGACTAGGTGATTTAAACCCCAGTGTTTTTCTCTGTCTTGCAAACTCTTGCTAATGCTGACTTTCTCCTGCGTGCACGGTTGATTTATATGCATTAGCACAGACAGATACATAAAAAGGAACTCTTTTTTCAAATGGAAAATAAGACTAAAGACATTCTTTCTGTTTTTCTAACAGGACCATTAGCAGAAGTTATGGCTCAGGAAGATGACTTTCCTAGGTTTTCTTCCATAGATCATGCCATCCCACTTGTCAGACCTGCATGCAGATTTAAGAATTAGGACACCTGTAGTCAGACCCCATGTTTTTACTATTATAAGGCATTGAGTGGGTTTTTTGATGTATTTCTCTGCCTGAAAAAAAATAGTGCAAATGTCTTCATCTGCTGCTGTTTGTGCACTGAACACAAATAATTTGGCTTTCCCTCAGCCTTGTATTTAGTACAAAAGGCATTTAGCTAGAGATCACAAAGATTCATTTAAAATCCATTTCTTCTCAAAAAAAACCAGATGTACATTTAGCTATACAGTTATGAACTAGTAACCTATAGGGCAAAACGAACTTTAACCTTGTAAGGTAAGATTCCTGCTGTCATTCCTCCCTCTTTCCCTTTCTGGGTTCAATACTTTCCGGGGATGCACATCGTAAAACCTACAGAAGATCAAATCTCTCCTGGATTTGGCTTTATTATATAAAGGCAGTGCATTCAAATAATTTGTGTCATGCTGCTACCCTGCACTTGCTTGGCGTAGCCTGCTCTAGAAGACATTAGCAGAAGCACAAGTGTGACATCTATTGACAGCAGAGGACTTGGGACGAGCCAGCAGCCCGTTTGCCTGCAGCTCGCTGCAGCCGGAGCGGTGGAAGGTCTGTGAGAGCACACGCCGCTGCAGAGCTCAGCTTAGAATGAAATTAGAGCAGAGGTTTACAGCAAAAGGCTGTTGTTAGGTTTGAGTTGCATGTGGTTTTCCTATTCAATTTAGCTTAGGTCTTGCACAAATTTTTAGAATTTTTTTTTTAGAATTTTTTTCCACCAGGGACCATGAGACACAAAAGATAGCAGCTCTGTCTCAGAAAATCCTTGAGCTACAGACGCTGCTGCAGGAGCATGGCAGGGAAGTAGTGGGTTATGCTTCGCGCCTCTGTATGCTCTTCCCTAGATATCTGCTATTGGCTAGTGATTAGTGCATCAGTCCCCCGAGGTCAGTGCTTATCAGCATGTATTAGCTCTAGAAATACCACAGTTGTCCAAGTTGGAGCAACCTAAGGAACCATAACTGCTGTAATGAGCCATCTGCAGTTTTGCTGTGTGTTGGGCACTGGCCAACTGAGGATATGGGCAAGACAGACCTCTCTTCTGACCTGATACAGCTGGTCTCGTGTTTCAGCTGAGCTGTAAGAATCAACAGTATTTACAATGTTAGAGCACTTCTTTGTTACAGACTCTACATAACTAATATTTTGTCTTTTGATGTGGCTAGAGGAGGCTGGTTAGAAGTGTCGAAGCACCTGATGGCAGGACCTTCCTTCCCTGTACTGTGGACAGAGGATTTCTTGACTGTCATCTTTGGAAATTGCCCTAAGCCGTATTGCCCTTTTTCTAGTAGGACCCAGGTTTTCTGGCACTTTTCTTAATTTCTGACAAATCAGAAAAAGGTATTTGCACTTCATGTAGCTAAGAGTTCGCCTTTATGTAGCATCTTTATAACAGGAAGAGTGGCGGTCTTCTCACGGTGATCTCAAGCATCAGACTTGGATGTAAAGGCAAAGTTTTCTGTACATCACCCGAGTTCAACTCTTGTAGTTCCACTTCCACCATAGACAACCTGCTCTTATAAGCAGCCCTTGCTCATGGCCTAATGGAGCTTCTAGACAGCAATAACATGAGTTTGCAGAGGGAAAAGCTTTTTTCAAAAGCATGAAAGGAGTATAAGCAAACAACTGGGAATTAATTGCCAAAGGCTGCTTACTAAGATCATAGTCACATCTTGTGGACCTTTAAAGGGATTCATGTGCCTTTAATCATTTGAATATTTCTGAAAGTAAATCACCTTTTGAACTATATTCTGATCTGAGTTTTCTAAAGTGTAATTCTATTGACCTTGGAGGGATGACTCATGTTTTGTGTTGATATAAGAAAGATTGCAATCAGACTTCTTATCTCCAACACAGCCTATTCTTGCTGAACCTCTGGAAAGCATTTGCAGTGTTTTAGTGGAGATAGCTTTGAGATGAATATATGAATCTGGATAGATCTAGACATTTTACGCCTCATTTCCATTACATCCCTATCACCAGAGGGGTCTGGATCTAAGCTTAAACTTTGAATCTTAATGTAACTAAATGAAAATATTGTCATTGACTACTACGTTTCACTTAAAAATTAGATACATATAGATCTATTAAATAATAAAAAGGAAAATGAGCCCACCCTGGTGACCAGGTTCTTCATATGTTTGGAAAAAGATTCAGAAGATAACAACATCCTGGTTTATTTTAGCCTATGTATCTGTGATACATCTTCATGCAGTCCTCACCGTCTGAGTGCCAAAAAGCTTCTGTGCTGAGACTGTGGGCTGTTATCTTTCCCTTGAACATCTATGGACAAAAATACACCCCTGTCCGTGCTGAGGTCTCCCTTTGCACTAGAGCTATGCAAGGAAGTGTTTTGCTGCATTCTAAAAGACGAGAAAAATGGCTGTTTTGATCTCTCTGAGCAAGGAGTACTGCAATTTTCTTTGAAAAATCTTCTTTGACATACAATGGTTTCACCTGGCAAGAGCTTTCTTGGGTTACCTCTTAGCCATGTGTTCCTGAAAGGAGGCAAACTTTTACACGTGGGAGCTTTTTTGTATATCCTGCCTTTCCCTCAAGGCAGGAACCCAGCTAGGACTGCTGCCTTTTCCAAATTTATGTGTTGGGCTTGTTCCTCCCTCTTCAAATCCAATGCATATCTGAAAGGATGGGAAGGAAGTAACCCAGAGTCAAAGCTATGAACAAAATGTCTTCTGTGTTCTCTTTTTCTTCTTTGTTGCTGATTCTTTAAAAAAAAAAAAAAAAGGAGATAGTCCTTCAGCAAATTAACACACGATGAAAATTTATGTGAGCGAACGTGGATAAAATATGCGTAATTTCTAAATTTGCCAGTTTTCTCAGCCCCATATGTTTAGTACCAAAATAAAATTACAACACAGGGGAAATTGGATGATGGATCCAGGACATGGGGGGAAATATATGGCTATTAATTTGTAATTTTGTTTTGCTAACTGTGAGACAAGAAGGCATTCTGCACACTAAATAATGATGGTATTTGGAGTGATAAATCTGAGCATCCTTGTGCTGTCTCCTGCTGCGGAATAAATCTGTTGGTCTGTTACAGGCTAACAGTTCCGTTGATGATTTTAACTAGGCTGTTTCACAGAAAACCAGCCTCTTTCCTTTTAGCTCCACTGAGATCCTTGACAAAGCATGAATGAATTCCAGGTCCGTGCAAGAGGAGTGGAGTCTGGCTGTCAGGGGGGTTCTGCATAACGTGTCCTCAGTCCTCTGCTTGGGAGTCATCTTTCTGAAGCTGTATCCTCTGCGCTACAGCTGAGCAGGTAACGTTAGCTCCTGCTTGTCATTGTATGGCTAGTTAGAAATACCCTTCTTTCACATGAGAAAACTCAAAGCAATAGCACTCATTAACTGCTTAGGTTAAAGCCTTGACAAAAGTCAAGTTGGAGTGGGAAAACTCATTTACACCTGATACGAGGCGATCATTAGGTAGCTGGATGATTACAAGAAATGTAAGGCCACAGCACACCAGTGAAGAAGCTACAGGCTGGCAGGAGGATTCTTGTAAGTCTAAGGAACCATTAACTCTTTACACTGCTGTATACATAAAGGAGGGTATTTTTTGTTTGTTTTTCAGGTTTTAACTTCTTTATTTTTCCCTCTTAAGCTCCATTTTACGCTTCCTAATGCTATGCAGCCACATGAGTGAAAGAGCTAGCACAAAAGTTGGACAGGCAAATAGACTGGATAATTGCAAAATAATCTCGCACTGGCCTTGTCATCTTCTTTGTACACTGAAGTAAGAGTTTTAACAAAAGTGCTAAAATCCTTCAGGAGGAAGCAGCAATGGCTGTAGCTGATGCCAGCAGTCTCAGGTAGGCAATATAGGAAGTCTCAGACCTTGCATTAAAATAGCACATTAAAATGCAATCACACATGTTATCTGCTAGTAACACACTTGTTCTGGGAGTTTAGTTATGGTTTTCACAGAGAAAATCTGTTCAGATTGCTCATAGATAGGTAAATAGGATTTCACAGCTGTTATTTTGGCAAATTAAAGATTGGTGCCATTTGGTTAATTTGTTGTCAGATGCAACTCGTGGGAAGGTGACGTGGTGATCAAAGTCAGTCTTTCCAGTGTTACATGCTGATAGTGGCAGGGACTGAGTTTATAACCTTCCAAAACTTCTTTGTTTCTTTTGTAAAACTGTTCATCTGTTGACAAACGCTTGAAGTATCGTGTAATATATCACTGTGTATAGGTATACCTAGTGTCTGTCTTGACAACCCTGTTCACAGGATGAATGTCAGAATCTTTAGGCTATTGAGGGTACCTGTCTATGTTTTAAAACAGAAGGCCAGTCCATTCTCAGCTCTTCAGAGCAGTTGCAGAATTCTTGATGCAGATCCCAAGGAAAGTGGCAATCCCTTCAGCACAGCTGGAGGTACCAAAATCCTAGGGAAGGGGCAGGACTTTGGTCTAGCACTTGTCTTTGGTTTCTCATTATATAGCTTATTTCTGAGCATATTAAGCTGGTACTTGATAAATTAGGACACTCACCTGCTTTTGCTGACTCGCACAGTCATCCAGAGTGATCGCATGTCTTCCGAAACAAGTCATATGTAAGCAAATGGAAGTGCTCAGTTGTATATGGATATTCTACTGGTACAGCCTCGTTCCTCAGACCTTGTGCCCTTTGGTTCTTTTAGTCTTACAGTCAAACGTTTGAACCCAGTCGAAAGCGAAAGCCGTAAATTTAAACCATCCAAAAGAACAGAGGGAATAGTTGTAATAAAAATGAGCCGATCGTTTGAAAACATGCCAAAAATACACTCTAGTGTCTGGAATTCATTTGCTAAGATTTTACCATAATTAGAGCTTGAACATTCATTAATTATACTGAGTTTATTCAGAGTAAGTCAGGTAATCGCTGCTTTTCACAATTACTCATGAAGGATTGTAATTAAAGAGCCCTTGCCATTCTCAGTCAGACACTATTAAAGGGACTTGCCCTGCACTGAGAATCCCTGCTCGGTTTTGCTTCCACCTCCCTTTTGGCAGAGCTGCTCAGAGCTGTTAAAAAGTTGCCATGTCAGTGTTTGAGGGATGACTTTTTCTGGTGTTTTTTTCCCGTTTGTGGTATTTTTACCTTGTTTTGAGATCTTTGTTATGGAAATGTTACTTAAAAGTGAGTTACTCTAGAATTAGTGTGTAATGGGGAATGGGGAGAACAAGCCTAGCAGTGTATTTTTATTCTGTAAATCCCATACATTTAGAATTTAATGTATTTTATAAAAGCTATATATATTCTATGGATTTTGGAAAACTCAATAGTGCTGTGTAAGATTAGGAAACTCAGCTGGAAAATAGTTAAAACTTTATTTGTGATGGCAGAGCTGTAATAGAAGAAATTTGGACGAAGTCACATGGGAGAATTCTGCTCTAATGAGCTTGTGTCTTCCTCTGCAGCATCTGGAGGCTGTACAAAATAATATGTTGGACTGTGGTTTTTATCTCTGGGACGGTTCCTTCATTTCTTAAGTTACTGGCTCAAAGTGTAAATTGATATTTTTGAACTGAAAACATGTCTGAGGTCTGTCTCGAGCACGCTCACAAATTTTCGGTGTGATTTTTATGGTCTTACTGAAGATGAATACCCTTAGTGTTAACTACTGGAAAATGAGGCACACGCTCTGAGTTTGATACAGAGGCTCTCTCTATTGTCAGCAGAGACAGGCAGGCAACTCCAAGAGAGCCGACGAAATTATTATTTTTTTAAAAGGGCACTGGAAAGAGCAGAGAAAATGAAAAAGAATCCAGGGCACCATCCCTGTTGTTGAATTAACTCTGATATGCCAGTGATACAGTGTGCTCTTTTCTTAAGTTCGTACCCCTGCTGAATCTCTCACTAACTACATTACTTTAAAGAAGACATTACAGTCTATCATACCAATAATGCACTGGCTGGAACTCCTTAAATACATATTTGCATTGTTCTTCTTGCAATGAGCTCTAAAGGAGACATTATGGTTCAACATGCCTGATAACGTTTAATCAACAAGCCATAGGTAAAAATCTCTGAATGGTATGAAATTGGATAAAATATCATAATCGTTCCTGGCTTTTTGATTAAATTAGTCTTAAAATTACAGGTTGCTTAGGCTCAAATCTAACAGAGCACAGAGGATCAGGACAGTGCTGAAGCATTAACATAATTGCTGAGGATGATATAATTCAATCATTTTAAGGAAAGTGAGCAGTAAATAAGCACAATGGCAAATTTATAATGTGTTCTGCAACAGGAAACAATCAATTGCAAGAGATTTCTAGCAATTTCCAGTAGTGTTGCAAGTAGTTCTACATTGACTCTGTGTTGCTCACATTCCCATCCGAGAGCAGAACTTTCTAATTTTGCATTACTTCTGGTAGAGCCTAAATATCCTGGGACAATCTGCGGAGAATGATGCTATCAAGTTCGGTAAAGGTGGCCAGATCTACCTGTATCTCAGTCTCCTGTAGCTACATTGGAGTAGTGTGGTTTGGTATTGTTTTTTCTGAACTTGTAAGGTACGATACTGTTCTTGGTTAGTTACACACGCTTTTGGAACGGTATTCTGCATAAATTGGGTTTGATGGTGTTTGAATAGAAAGTTGATATGCGTAAATTTTTATTAAGTTGATGGTTAGAACTTGCAACTGCCTAGTATTCCTTTAGTTTTTATTTATCTTTGGGGACACAAAGCAAGCCTTGAAATGCATAGGGGAGATGATGAGTCAGCCCAAGGAAGGTCCCATGATACCACCAGCTCAATTTGACAAACCCCAGAGCTTATTATATCATTTGGACAACTGTCGTCTGAGTATTTGAATGCTTTTCTGAGACAACTCCCTCGGGCAGATGAATGAGATTCAGCCATTACTACCACTGGGTCTGATTTGCTGTCATTCTGGCTAGAAGGAATAGGAACGGCCAGTAGAAATAACAGGCACAGCATTACAGGACCAGGGATAGATTAGAAAGGAGTTATTGCTGGCACTTTCTATTCTCTCTTGGCCCACGCAGCTATTTATTATTCACTTTCCTGTATGCCTGGATTTATCTGATGACTGACATTCCAATACAAATTGAAATTTAAGCTTTAGATATATGTACATAGTTGCCTCTTCAGGCTGAGGCAGTGTGAGTTAATGGTTAGTCCCTCAATGTCAAACAGAAGAGGAGCCAGACTGTGAGGGAAGAAAGTGGTATTGTATTTGGCAGATGTTCTCAGTCTTCACAGCAAAGACATGACACTTACAGTAAGTAGAATTTCCCACAAATTAATGAAATGTTCTGCAAACTTGCCTGTCTGTCCTTTTAAGTCCTTGAGGTTTTTACACTCTGAAAATGATAAC
Source organism: Gallinago undulata (assembly GCA_026546715.1). Classification (NCBI taxonomy): domain Eukaryota; kingdom Metazoa; phylum Chordata; class Aves; order Charadriiformes; family Scolopacidae; genus Gallinago; species Gallinago undulata. The sequence continues at coordinate 31,844,908 of JAOTQQ010000003.1, forward strand.
AAGCACTGGAAAGTTGGAGGCCAGTTAATGTTGTCACAAGAGAATAATATACAATGAGTTCTGTCTAAATGAGCACCTGATATAAAAGACGTACAATGATAAGACCAAGAAATCCATATTCTCTATCCACTGCGCTACTCTCCAGTGGTAATATTTATATGCAGATAGCCACGTAAATGAATATCTTATGAATAGCTCAATGTCAGAGAGAAAAACAAATCCTTCTGTAAACAGATAAAACAAATTATGGGATGTCTTTTAGGATGAACTTCTTTGAATGCATTGTACTTGAGGGGCAAAAGGGGAGCTGAGCATTTTGCAACTATTCTAGAAATGGATGGAAAGACTTTCCCTTTCCCATTCTCATATTGAATTTTTTGTTTCATATGACACAGAAGGGGATTTGGTACAACTTTAAAGTCAAGAGTATAATATTTAACCTGCTGTGTCATCCCCATACACGTTCCTAATGAGCATGAAACAAACCTTGCTTGTCCTCGTTGCGGCTATGGGAATCAGAGGTTCTATGGCAGCTGTTAGGTTTTCTCTAGGCTTATAGACAAAGGAAAGAAAAGCACTTGGTCCTATGGACCAGATAGTGGATTTAATAGGGACCTTTCCTACGGTCCTATGAAAGACATAGGGCCTAATTCACTGGTATCCAAAGATTAATCAAGGGAATGCCAAGTTTAAATTGACTCATTGCTTTTGTACAGAATGTTTTGTCAGCTTTCATGCTTCTATTTAGCTACTGACAGCAGTTGTATGAATGATTTTGTTTCACATAGAAAGAAGATTAAAACAGTTTTTTAGGTTGCAAAGTCAAGCACACAAAAATGCACCAGATTTAAGTTTCTATATGCAACTTGTTGTGCCTTCTGGTTACTCCCTCCTCTTCTCTGAATGGAGTCCTGGAGGGAGGAGATTGACTTGTTATATTATTGAGATAAAAGTTCCAAGGGGGAAAATGAAGGTTTTCTCACAAATATCTTTGCATTTTTAACATGATTTTCATACGCAGCAGTTGTACTGCACCAGCAGGTAAAAATTCCCCTGCTATGCCCTCGCCACAAGTCAGCTTACAGATGAAAATGTCCTTGTCATGAAAACATCACTCTGCTTGGCCTTCTCTTAATGAGTGGTCATAGAGCAGTGCTGAGAGACGCTGGCTGCAGAAGTTTGGAGCTAATGCTCCAGCGGTACCTGTTATACACATCAGTTAATTATTTGAGCCACTTCTCCCATCCTCTCTCACCTGGGTTTCCCCTTAGTTCAGTAAAATCTGAGCAAGTCATCCAATACATGCTGTCCCTGTAGGCTTCAGATCTGGGGACCACATTTACCTTTTGATCTCCACTAAAGAAACATTTATCTAAATTTAAAATTAATTAATATCACGCAGCTAAATCTGAACCCTGTGGATTAGATTAAAGTTTATCCAATAAGAGCAGAAAATCTGATCCTCTGAATATAAATGACTGCATCGTCTGCATGAGATTTAATTGAGAAAACTGCATTGAAAAGGCAAATTAAATACCAAGAACACAACAGATTTTCCACAGTGAAACACTGTGGGAAGTGAAAAACCATCTGTACAGAGAAGAACAGAATGACATTTTTGCATCATGTCAGACAGATAATATTTTCACTTTCATGCATTATCTATGTTAAACATTTTGATAAGACAGATAAATTAATGTACTTTTGCCTATCACCTGACATTAGTTAAGATGATGAAAAGATTATTGCAAACTCAAAATGACACATGAATTTTAAATGGTTTCAAATTTACATTAGTTCTCTAATCTTGTCTGTTCTGAGACAGACAAAAATGCAGATTGCTAGGAGTGCTATTTCGAATTCCTATGAAACTTTTAATGTGGGAAAATAATTCTGGAGCCATAGGTTTGCACAACTCCAAACTTTCACACCACTTGTTCCCTAAAAAAAAATGTACCGATTTAGCTTCATTAGGACTTCCAGTAAAATTAACCCCACTGTTAATAAATACATTTTTAAATTGTGTTTCACAGCATATGTTTCAAAACCTCAGAAATGCTGCCATCTGTTTTTGCCCGATTTCTGAAATAGCCACAGTCAAACGATACTGTCAAAGCCCTGTAGCATCCATATGCCTTTAAATCAACAGACAGGTTTGAACCAGGATTTCCAATGCCATATGGACTAATGTCATTTTCTCATTATTTCAAACAAAACCAGCACTTTGGGTGTGTTCCAGCTTCACAGGTAGTTGAATAGACAAACCCCAGCACCCAGGTCACTGATCCTCACACCTAAGGATTTTTAAGGTTAAAGAGCAACAGAGACAGTGAAGATGTGATGCCCACTGAGGTACAGGAGCTCAACAGGTTGTGAGTAACCTGCTAGAGTTTAAGAACACTTTCTCTAAAACAACGCGGCATTAAGTGGTTTTTTACTCCAATGGTAGCTACATCTTTGGAATTGACATTCCCAAGATTAACTGGGTTCCATTTAAAAGGACCCAGACAAGGCACTGCTGTTTTTAAACAGCCATTAATTTCTACATAACACAATATAATACACACCACACAGGGAAACTGGTTAGTGAAAATAGCTCAGTTTCTCTAAGCTGTCAGCATGCCTCTGGAGTCTGCAAGGACTCTGCAGAGTTAAAAATAATGAACTGAGGTATCCACACAATTATTTATTTTCAAATTGGTGAAGTGCCATTTTCTTCTCAGTTCAGGAAATTAACCTCCCCAAAAGCCAGCTTGCTCTACACAAAATTAATAAAGCAGAGCATGCTGGCAATAACTTGCACATGTTTATTTATGTGTGATGTCTCCAGCTAGAAAGGCTAAGATGAAAAATTGACTCAAAAGGCTGTACTCTGAGGGGATTTGCTCCTAGGTTGGGCCCATTTTCATGTTGTTTAAACTCAGAATTGATGGAACACGAATCTGCTCTGAAGCCTATAAAAATTAAGCTCTTTTATTATCACCTTTCCTGTTTTTATCCTATGGCACACACTTAACACTTTCTTGTAGAAAAGAAGGTGAAGAGATTGGCCATGAAGTTCTAAGGGAGAAGTAAGGGGAAAAAGCTGATGAGGGTTACAAGAGAATCTGTTGGTACCGAGCCCAAGAAATCATTTTCTCCATGTCTTTTCACTGAAGCTTTATGTGGTTTAAGCTGAACTTGCGTTTGTGTTAAGGGCCAGTGCAGTTTTGTCCCAGCGTAGGTACTAGCATGGGCTGCTGATCTGAGCTCCGTAAGACACCTCCGAGTCTGTAGCACTGCAGTGTCAAATGGAAACTCTCACAAGCCGGGTCTTATCTCGGAGTTAAGTCACAGCCTGTAGAGCTTGAAGACAAGTGGTGCAACAAGGCTCAGGTACTCCAAAATTAACTCTCTTTATCAGCCTTTTAAATTTAAATTTGATGTGAAGATTGAGGGCGATAGAATGATTTCTGTGGGATGCTTTTTCTGCATTGTTGTGTTTACCCTTGCCTTGTTTTTCTCTTCGGGGAACGCATGTTAACAACAATTCCAGTTTGTATTTATAACAGGTCTGTTATTCCTGTTTCTTCACTGATGACTTTTCATTGTTGGCACCATTCAGAGTATAAGATTTAGCAAAATCTTGGCTTCAAACTTGGCTTTGAAGAAGACGTGTCTCCGCAGGCTTGACACACCTCTGCTGGATGCTGCACGCACTGAGCCATCTGGGGTGCCTGACTGCAGCGTGGTGCCAGCAGAGGCAGTCCTTTCAAGGGAGCTGGGGCTATTTCAGGGGGCAGAAAAAGGTCTTCAGAGGTGGGCAAGTGAAGGGATAATGTTTGATGGCATCTCCCATGAACGAAGCTGGCAGTTGTACCCGAAGCCCTTGCTGCCCAGTGCGGGTGTGTTCTTAGAGGTGAGATAGCCATGTAGGTGCCCACGATGTCCTGGGCACCAGCAGCTCTCTGCTGTTTGATGCTGTAGAGGGAGAAACTGGCAAAGAGTGAACTTGGGGACTACAAAAGGCTTTATGGTATTAACTGGGGTTCACGCTGGCCACTTTTTGGGACCTCTGCAGTCCTATTAAAAACAGGGAGTTCAAGTGCTATCCTATGTGTTACTTCTCAGCTTTTTTGAATCATATAATTTAGCGTCAGGCGTCAACCGGAATGTCAGCCCATACAGAAAGTGTATATCAGGGTGAAGACAGACAGACAGCATTTCATAAACTTTCAGAGCACCATCATCTTCTGCTTGCGCCTTCCTTAATTACACTGAGGACTCGATTCTTTTATCCAAAATAATCCCAGATGACCACTATCTCAAAATGAGTCAGTTCACTCAAAATTACCACCCTGTCAAAGTTCCTAAGTGTAATAAAATTGTAGGGATTTTGTAACCTTGGGGAGAGGTAGTGCTGCATCTACCGGGTCCTGACCCATTTTGGTTTTGAAGCGTGTCCTTTTGAAAGCCAAATAGATGCTGCTGTGATCCTGTCAGAAATATAGTTTGTGCAGCAGAAATAGCTCCTGCTTTGCCTGTAGCCGTGTACGTGGAGACATTGAGAGGCAACATTCACATGCAAATCAGGAACCAAATATCCACCTCTCCAGTTCCCATTGCTGGGGCTGGCTTCACCTTCAGAGTGTTTGGAAAGCGCTCAGCAGCTCATCTCCCTTCTTTGCTGGGGCGCGTTGTCAGGTTTATCTGTTTGTTGGCAGGAGGTTTATTCTTTTACTATCGGTAAAGCCGAGAAGTACCACAGGTGTCAGCTCGGGTTGTGGGATTTGCCAGGGTGTAGGGAGCCAGGAGTGAGAGGATGAGGAGCAAAGCTGGCGGGAGTTAACGTGCGACTGAGGTGCCAGAGCAGAAATGAGCTTGGAAGAACCGTGTGTGTTTTCTCTCTGGCTGCTGGGTGGCTGGAAGCCTCTGACCAGCTCTGTTCTCTCGTTGGAGGATACCTCAGGAAGCCTTTTGTTCTGTTTTGTCAAACAAATGCTACTCTTCTCTGCCTGGAAGTTTTTTTATTTTTGTGCGAAAAGTGCCTAGCAAATGTTAGTATCTTGTTATGCTACAAAATGCAGTGAACAATAACTCCTTCATCTGATCTCATATGGTCTAAATAGAAAAGAGCCCCTTCTGCCCCTTTTCTGAAACTGGGGCTGGGCACAGGGAGAGTGAGAATAGCCCGAGGCTCTGAAAAAGCCCAGTACAGATAAATCAGACCAAAGCCTTGGCAGGGGATCTCCTAGCTAACTAAGGCTAAAAAGGCTATAAATACATAATCATTGAATGGTGGTGTTTCCTGGACCTGCCTGAAACCAGGATATGCAAAGAACACATGCATATATAAGGATTTTCTTTTATTTAGTTTTACTCCAGAAATTCAGACTAGCTGTTGGGCAGAGGCTTTGATTTCTTTTTGAACTGAATTCATGCGATTGCCAGGAAAGGCAGTTCAGTTTCATTTTCCTTGAAGTCAACAGAACTACTAACTTCAAAAGCAGAAGCAGGCCCCAAATTAACAGAAGTCATGCAGCTCATTTGCTGCATCCCTGAACAAAATTACCATTGTCAATGCACTTCCATTGAGGGCTTGGACCACCACTATTGCTTAGTTTCCCGGGTTCAGTCCAGTTAGGAGGATAACTTAACACCAATTATTTGATAGCAAGTGAAATGAAAGTCTAATTTTCAAAAATCGTGACTAATTTCTGACATAGTTTTCAACTCTTCCCTTATTAGAAATACTGTCTTTCATGTAGTTTCCTTTATAATGATTTAATCTGCAGAAAAATTTAATGTATTCTCTTTGATACCCTCCCTGCAAGTCTCAGTCAAAATGCTCTCACAAGTAACCTTAGACTTCAGTCTTTAAAAATCTTTCAAGTCTTTAATACTGTCAAGGTGTTAAAGATACATTTCTTGGTCTGATACAGATAATGCATCACTGAATTGTGAGCTTTATGGGGTGCGTTTTATTTACTGTTTTCAAATGGAAGTCATTCCTCTTCATGCAAGTCTAGGGCCAGATTTCAAGCATGGTGATACCTGGAGGCACCAAGAATTAAAGGTGGTTTTGAGTCTTTTGCTTTGTTAATAGAAGTAAAGTGAACGGAAAATTAGGCTGGAATCAGAGGGGACACCCCCGTCCTGAAGGGTAGTAAGGAAAAACTTATGTTTTTTACAGTGTGTCCAGATACTACTCATTCAAGCGGCATAATTCAGTCCTGTGATAGATGTAAAAATTTCAAAGAACGATGGGGAAGGTGCCAGTTCTCACCTGCCTCCCTTAAGGTGGTATCCTTCAGAGCCACCCTGACCTTCTGCAGTTCTTCACAGGTAATTGAATCAGTAATATTTTGGTCCTGTGATAGTCCTGAGCCTAACAAATGAGCTTCTTCAAAACCCTATATTGTAAATGGATTAAGGGAACAAATTCAGCTTAATATCTATAATTCTTTAAGTGATATCAAGTGCAAAAGTACTGGCTAACCTACCCCTTGCTTTGCAAGCCTTTTTAATAGTATTGGTTGCCTTTTTTTTTTCCCTGGAAAGCTAGGCAACTATTGGATGAAAAGCAGATAGATTGGTGTTCCAGTTGGTCAAAACATTGATTACTAGTTCAGTGTACAAGCTTCCCTATTTTTCTAAATATATATTGAGTTAGGGAACAGATTTTCTTATATTGGTACAAGATAATTACAATGATGTTCCACAGTTGTTCCTAATTTAGGCTCTTTTCTTCTCTTTCTCTGCTTTTGCCCTATCTGATTTTCCTCCTTCAGGCTCAGCTATGGGTAAACCTTTTCATTATGTTGGGCATGATTCTCTTCTTCGTTCCCAGGAGTTTGGGATAAGATTCATTTATCCTAACATTTGCACATAAAAATGAGATGTCTACATTTTAGAGAGCCAGACTAGGCCAGACTCTTTTTATAGTCAGTGGAGAGAAATAGGTATGTAAAATTTTGCACAGTCCCACTGTGTCCAGGAGTATGCTTTAGACTGTAATGTAGACATTCAGGAAGATTTAATTGCCAATCCTGGAATTTGGCCAGGGTGAGGAACTGATGGCCGTACTTACATTAGATGTGCTGTGGAGCATTAAAGATAACGTGATAATGGCTTTCCCTTTTCATTTCACTGTTCCTCTTGTAGAAGGCTGACTTCCCCAGGAAGATGTTGCAGGGCATGCTTTGTTTCAGAGGTGAGAGTGTTGCCTCTCCCATCAAATGCCTTTCAGAGGCAGGAGCTTTAACTGGAACATGCTCTCCAGTAGTAAGTAGTAGGTTAAGTTGCTTCAGTATTTTAGCAAACACACCAAAATCAGGCTGTCCAGCTGTTTTATACTTCACTGTTGTGTATTCTGCTGGAGCAGTCCTTAGCAAGACTGTGTACAATTCAGTTATGTGGCACAGTTGTTAGCCTGGACCCTTTTAAGGACCACAAAATTGAATTTGAAAAAGAATTGAGTACTTGAACGAGAAAGCAACGTCTGATCAGTTCTACCCCATTCACCGGAATTCTGTCCAAGATATTAAAATGTCACTTCATAGGTGGTTCTTCTGACAGTCTTAGGGAGGACTGTGTGTAACTGCTTTGAAGAAAACAGATTATGAACTTGGATGACAAGCTCACTTTGTATTTTTAGCAAGAATCTTTCTGGAAAAGAAATGTTGAGTAGAGTAAGAAGTTGCTACTCGCTGTGTTTACCATGATATTTTCAGATGCATTTGCAGAATTACAGTAATATTGAGCACAAGTGGGCAGATGGACTATTATTCCTGTGATTCATTGACTTCTAATTCCCTCTGAATGCATTCTGGTTTGTGGTACCTGGCTTCAGCCTGATATCTCTGCAAGTCAGGAAAGAAGAAGGAAATCCTGTTTGCCAATAGATGCAATTATAGTTAACTCTTTTTAAGAGAAATTAAAATCCAACAAGTTCTGTATTGTTAGTGGGCTCAAAAAACTTGAGGAGGAAAACATTCTTTATTTTGACAGATACATGCCCAGGAAGGTTTGCATACATTAGATATTATTGCTAACCTTGGATCTGAACTGTGTATTTCTCGACAAAGATTTATATGTGTATGTGTTAGGTACACCTCTTTTTTTTTTTTCTTAGTCTAGCTATTGAATTAAAAAACAGACTTAAATTTTAGTATTAGAAGAGTAAGATATTGTATAATGATAGTGTATACTGGCTATCAATACACATAGAAAATCAAGTCGTCTAAGACTTTATTTTGTCATTTCAATTTGTATGCTTCAAAAGATTTGAAAATGCACACTCTTTAAACGTGTGGGTGAAGAAAAAAAAATAATAGCATTTTCTTTCTTCCTAACTTCCCTAACTTCTTAGTATAAGATTTAGAATGGATCAGGAGTTTGTTTCAGGTTTATCTCGTTTTGAAACTCTTAATATACTATATATTGGTATTGTTCCTACATAATATAGTAATGTCTCTTTGCTCCAGTTAAAATAAGTTTTTCATTTTCTATTTTAAATATAGAAGTGATCCTTGGTGTGATTGTTGCAAGTTTTTCTGATTTAGTATTTGTATATGACTTGATAAGGACATATTTCTGTGGCCTTTTCCATCACCCTGGCAAAAAGGAGTTGACACCATTTCCAGTAAATGCAAAGGCCAAAGTTTGTTCAGAGAACACCCTCTCTATTTTTTTTTGTGTTATTCTAAATTGTCCAAAAGAAGCACATTTTGACATCTCACATAGGAAACTTCTGTACATCTTGGAGCACATCAATCCTGAGACTAAATCTAGTATCAGTATGGCTACACTGGACCCATCAGAGAAGGACCTCTTTTCCAGTCTTTAAACTGTATAGATTTTAACAGGTTTGCAGATCATTTTTCTGATAACTCTTGCCAAAAGAGACCTCTCCTAAAAAAGTTTTACATTGCTCTACGTGCCTTGTGGCAGTCCTGGATATGAATCTTCCTGTTTCATTTTCCCTGTCAAGAAAAAGGAGTAAAACAAGGGCAATGGAAAAGCATCCAAGAAAGACTTCTGGTAGAAAATCTCAGTGGAGACACTGGAAAGCCCAGTCCAGATTTGGCAGCTGTTCCTGGTTTGCATGTCCAGATATGGGATGAATAATTCCTCCAAGACAAGGAAATAGCATCTGATCATTCCATGTATATGAAGCTTTAGAAATGTTTCTGTCATTCAAATTTTCACAAAGGAAATATAATTTGTGGTTATTCGTGCACTGCATAGACAGATGGAAGCACAGCAGGTAGATAAATGCTGACATTCTCTTCTATGAATACCTTCAAAAGAAAGGTCAAAGGTAAAACAGTGAGTAAAGTGAATGTAGATTAGGCAGAACATCTGTTGAAGGGGGATAGCAGGGAAAATATTCATTGCTTTTCAAATAGAAGTTCTGCTTTAAAAAATGCTGATGGGCATCTGCTTAATTATAAATTCTTTGCCATCCTTAAGATTAGTCTTTCACTAAAATTAAAAAAAAAAAAAAGAGGAAAAAGTACAATTAACCCCAAAAGTTAATTCACTCCATAATACAATACCAGAACCTACTTGGTCTAGAAGTAGGAGAGTCCTTAGCAAGGCTACGGGGAGAGGCTTAGCCAAGTATCTAGAGTACAAGAGGTGGGGATGAAGGGCATTTTGGGCAACGTCACCATCTTCCTCATTGTCCTATTTAGTAAAATGACAGAATGGAATAAAAATAAAATGGGTTTAACATCTAATAAAATGTTGGCGGTTGCCTTAGTATGATGCTCCCAGCAGGGTATTGACTTTCTGCAGCAGCAGGACAGACCTGGGTGTATTCATTTCATACCAGGAAAAAAAAAGTGACATGAAATGTGCACAGCATTCGTCCCTCCTACACCTGCCCTGATGTCATTGAGCTTCAGAGGAGGAGCAAATATAGGTTCTTTTCCATAATTCTATAGGAACAAAAAGTCCCACTCACCAAAATTGGTGCGTGCATGTGAAATACAATATATCACTGCCTCCTCTTGAACTTCTCATTGATATTGTAGTTCTCAGGATTGATTAAACATGGTCAAAATAATCATTTCACTTGCATCATGTTTGATTTTTCACCAGTCTCAGCTATTGATTTAGCATGTTCCCCGTTCTGTATTTTTATTGGACCAATTGTTCATAATGGATGAGTAAACAGATGTCAACACAATTTAAAGATAGTGGAAAGAGTCGTGAATGGCACTTGAAAATCAATAGGAGAGGTGTAGAAAATAGCCATTTGTGCCATGGAAATTCTTCCCACAAATCATTCCAGCCTCCAGATCAATTTGTGCCCATTGGGAGAGAGTACTGTTAGAACTAATGCCACCTCAGTCAGAAATGATCCATGTTGTCTGGACATTCAAATTAAAATTCTGTAAAAATGAAAAGTAGGCAAACTCCTTTCAAAATGTAGCTCTTAAAACTATTTCTTGTGCTGAGCATGCAAGTCTCGATATTGGTTTCCTAATGAACTGAAAAGACAGAAAGGCATGCCCAAATGAACTTTCAGGTAAACTGAGATACATATTTATTCCAGGGAGTTATTTGCATATAATGTTACGTGTATGTTATGTATGTGTTGAACAGCATTTAAAATCTATGGAGAGTATTGTAAGGCATAATTCCCCATCTCACTTTCATTGCTTGCTCCTGGGAGAATAACACTTCTTCTAGATTACTGTCTTCGCACAGAGCTAATGCAGGCAGCATTTACACTGCTGCTAATCACCTTCAGGTATGATCAGAGCTCCACAATCCTTTTTCTCCTGACCTTTTGGTCAGAAAAATCCCTTTTAGTATCAATAAGAAAATGACTGCTAATATTATAATGACATACGCTAATAAGGTGCCTGTCAACCTAAAGCAACCTTTACATCATTCCATGGGTGACTGCAGCTGTCTGAAGAAGTTAAACAGTGGTAAAGGGGCTGTTGGATATAAATAGGCAGGTGACTTATTCTGTAATGCTGATGTGCTGCATTTTTCTCCTAATCCTTTTGCTAAGTGCCTAATGACTCCTGAATATTGAAAATTAAACAGAGGTTTTTTCATGCATCCATGTGTGCTTGTGCGCATGCACACACAGACAAAACCATACTGAACTATGACCCCTGCTGTCAATGGTCTGTTGAGTGGGAGCTCCATGATGATGTTAATCATCTATTTTCTTTATATTTCTAACATACTAGCTAAGCCTTCTTCATACACTTCTCCATAGCGTTTGTAACACAACCTTTGGGGGGCTGGAGGAGGAGATAGTTGGATTTCACTGTGTCCTGCAACTGGCCCTTTCCACCCGGGATCTAAAAGCACCTTGGCCAACAGCCACAGATGCTGTAGGGTGGGAAGGCTGTCTGGTGCTGCGTGTTGCCCACCAGGAGGAAGGAAGCACTTTCCATGAAGCAATGCAAAACAACAGTATTGATTGCACAATATCAATAATATCCTGCCACTTTTAAAAACAGGTGACGTTTCCACAGGTTTAAGTCACTGTTCCTTCCCTGCTTCCTTTCCAATCTGCTATTATTTTCAGACACACTCTCATTTTTTTTCCCCAAAGATAGAATATCTAAGGATTCTCCAAATTAAAGAGTTCTCCTCTCTAAATTAATGTTTCATATCAAGGACCTGATATCACTGGGGAAAAACCTTTGCTCTTAAACACTTCGTATACCTGAAGGGTTTCTTGTTCAAAGACTTCTCATCAATTGCCTTCCCTTTTAAAGGACTTGGTTTTGCTGGAGGTGGTGTCCGGCTTCAAAGTCTCTGGGTTCCTGTCCCAGGCAGGGACCCTGCCTTCAAAGGGCTGGGCTTGCTATGGCCAAAGGAGTTTAATACAGTGAGTGGGAGAAGTGCTAAAACATGACTTTAAAATTTGATGCTGGTCTCGAAGATTATTTTTTTTTTCTTTTTTAAATCAAAGCTTCTCTCAGATAAGCACGTCTTTAGGAAAATCTGTTTCTAGACTCTGGTAAGGAAGGGACACAGCATGGTATTTTTTTCTTCTCCTTCTTTCTAAATCTCTGATCCAAAACCCATGAGACGTCTCTATTTGCAATATCATGTGTACAAATATTTAACACTAACCATATGTTTCTGTGTATTCTTGAAACCTAAAATCATTTATTGAATCATTCTTCCTTTTCAACTTCTATGTTAAAGTGCTTTTTTTGGCACACTAAATTGCTCAGTGTTTAAGTGAAATTTGTTTCATGGGAGAGACTTTATATCTATGTATATTTGCAATTTAAGTTTCTGAGTTCATTACAAAATAGTGCGGTGCAGTATGATGACTTGTAGAGTCTAGAACTTTGTGTAGAAATTATCAGATACAGCCAAGCATGTTGGGACAACTAAATAGGTCTTGTTAACTTCAATTTAGGAGTATAAAAAGATGAGCATTAAAAATTAAGGAAAGTTAGAGAGGGATGTTAGATTCTGTAGGAAAAAATGGCAGAGGAACAGCCCACTAAAATGAAAAGGCAAGTTCATTTTATAGTTGTTATAAAAGTTGCAAGTAAAGACCCCCTGAGGGTGAACGCTACACAATAACCTATTGTGTAATGAGTGGGGTCAGGGCCTCACCTTTTAACAATTACCTGCGAAGAACAAAGCCTTCTTGCATTGAATAACAATCATAAACTTTGCCAGTCTTGAGCTGCGCTGGCAAATTGCCAGGAGCTGTAGGGCTGAACCTGTTTTACATAAATACTCGGCGTTTGGAGCTGAATATGCACATGGAAAGGTGAACAGCCTTGTTTTGATGCAATTTTAAAGTTGTGTTTCTAGCTGCTGAGGGAAGACTGCAAGAGGTGAAATGAATAAAAAAGGATCCAGGCAAATAAAAGCTGAAAGGGGAGTATAAAACAAATAAGAAGAGAAGATGGGTGGCAAACTGTCAAAAACCTGTAAGTTCATTCTTCTAAACATAGTAAGCCTCTGCTTCTGAAATACTTGGACAACCATCCAACTCCGAGGGTGGACTCTAACAGGCTCTGGATTTGGCCCATGATCCGTAACTAAGATTTGAAACTATTTCAGTACCTTTACTTTTTCAAACCACTCTTTAATTGGATAGAAGCTCGTCTTGTTTTCTGAGAAAATGTGACACATCAGCAGCTTGAAATGAGTTGCAAGCTTGCGTGAGGAAAGAAGATTCCTGTCTGAAGATGCTGAATCTAGAGACAACCTTGTTGGCGTTGTCAGCTCATGGGAGAATCCAAATTCTAAACTTGCATGAGTGTTGGAGCACCTTGCAGTATTTTCTCTCAGGAAATCACATTAGGATGCGTAATGGAAACCATAATGATATAAATATTTAATTCTTATAAGTAGGTTCTAAACAGTATAGAAATGCTGGCATAATTAATTTTCAGCCACTATCTTTTTTCTTCCCCTTTCTAATTAGTAGAGTACATATGAGATGCTACTGCATAATTGATAAAAGCTGTGTTTTTAATTGTGTATATATAATCATTCTTACATAGTTACATCGAATGAATTGTGTCATTGCTGCCTTTAACACAGCTAGAGAGGATATCGCAGTAATTTTATGCGTCCAATAGAGTCATATTAATGCTTGCTGCTCTTCATCTGAAGACATCAAAGACCTTTGCAAAGCTGCATGGATTATTCTGCTTCCATACATGGTCAACTGGAGGCTCAGAAAGATTAGAACTCACATGTTTTAATCAGGACATCATTCAATCATAAGATCAAAATAAGCGAGTGGTGTTAAAATCCTCAGTCTAAAAGATTTGCACATATAGATGCCAAGCATAGAGCTCTGAGCCATGCCTTATCCCATATAAATTAAAATATGCCTTATTCATTGGTCACGTAGGATGTCCAAGCAGGTAATGTAACTGATAGACATGATGTTTTCAAAGACACTAGTAATACCTTTTCTCTCTGGGAGAGCTACTTGGCCAGCCAGGCCTCCCCAGCTGTCCAGAGCTGGGACAGTGATAAACACCTTAACTGGAACTGGAAAAGCAGTATTGACTACAGTAGATAGGTGTTGATCGAAATTTACTACAAAAAAAATAGTTTGAGAACTAGAAAACATCAAAATCAGTCTTTCCAAGTGAAGGATTTCAGAATCCACAACAGCTTTTTTTGGTGTGGCCTGGAATATAAAAATAATGATTTCTTAATTCATCCACCAAGTTGAAAAATCAATTTATGCACTCCTCAGCTCTAGTGAACTGTTTGTTCCTTAATGTAATGACAATTGTCTTGCAAGCAAATTAAGTCCAGCACTACAGAAAATAAAATATTCATTAGAAAAGTTATTAGAAAAATAGATCAAATTATATTGAGGCATTTTTTTTCTATGTTCTACAAGGTGATTGTACTACTGTGTTGCCTGATTTTAGGTAACCTCAAGACAGCCTTTTGCTGTTCTAGGATAGAACGTTTCCCATCTAATTCCTGGAAAACCCCATACTAAAGATAAAAGCATACACAATGGAATTTATCTGGAGTGACCTTTGCTTCTATTGAGTACAAGAATTTAAGCGGAACAGGATGTAGCAGCTGTGTCTTGGGAAAGACGAGCTGTCGTGTCATGGCAGGTGTGAAGAGGGGACTGAAAGTTGAATTTTAGTCCTACAGTATATTCTGACCAAAAAGCAACACAAAAATTCTCTGCCTCCTGAAGAAACTATGGAGCTGCATATGGTTCTGAAGGATGGAGGAATTGCTTAATACAGAAGGAAATATAATCAAACTTCTTGATGTTTCCTTCTGGACAAGCGTGTGGGTGTTTTGGGTGGGTTTTTTTCCCCAATTAGGAAAAAAACCCACCGATCCACAGTAGAACACCAAGAAGTATCTCCCACCCTGCCCATGCTGGCAGCTGGCACAAAGAACTGTAGGCATTTAAGCTTTAATTCCCACCAAATATCCTGGAGATGTCAGGAAAAGCTAGGCCCCTGCATACAGCCTAGGTACCTACAACCATTTTGGGAACTCTTGGATGAGACAGTGGACATGCTAAATTTCTGGGATGTTTTCCCCTTTCTGAAGATGGGGTTGCCTTTAACCCTATGTAGAAATTAAGACTCATCATCTGAAAATCAAAGTCACAGTGAATCTTGACTGTAGCTGCTTCTACTCCAAAGTCAACTTCCTATTCAGAGCACGGCTGCCCTGACACTCCTGGGCAATTATCACTCGTCCAAATAATCCTTTAGATTAGTGTTAAAGCAGCAGCACGGGGTTGATTCTTGGAAGCAAAACTGGGTTCGTTTGACAGAATTTGAAAAATAGTTATAATTATTCTCTGTGATCTCTCTAAAGTGCAGGAAGATAAAGAGAGGCAGAGAGGGGGGGAAAGCAATTACCTTATTTGTGTGTGTGTGTTCATATATTATGACTTTTCCTTCTTTCTTTAGATTTGTGAATCTGTAACGCAGCTGACAGTGATTTAGGGGTTTTTATGTGTTGGAACTAATCTCTGCTTTCCTGGGAATTTTAAGATACACATTGTCCTTGTTTTCACTGACCTAGCTAGCTAATGATAAAGAAAATATATTTTAGTATTTGGAGTAATAATGGGCAGCATCTGAATAACTGTTAATTACTGCAGACAAGCTGAGCTCATGTGATGAATGTAAACACTGTCTTTGAATATGAACTTGCATTTATCACAAAGCTGAGAGTAATATGGACCTGACCTGAAAATAAATATTTTCAGATTAATTAGTGACCTGCTTGCAGATACACAGAGCAGTTTTTTGTAAGAAGTATTTTAAGTGTGTACAAGTTCAGCAGCAGACCTCAGTGCATTCTGCTTTTGAATAGAAGAAAAAAGTGCTAATTCAGGTTTTAGCTAAACAGAACAGGTGGAGGAAATCCTTTCTAGAGATGAGACAGTCCTTGATGTTAATGAAGTCGGCGATATTGTTACGTGTTTTTGCAAGCTGGGACATATCAACAACCCTTCTCGGTGCAGTGTGGTTTTAACAAGAGGGTTATCCTCTTCTGTCACCGCCGGCAATAACCAATTTCTCTTACTAGCTCCTTTTAAATGTGCTGAAGAGACGTGGAAGGGGCCGTAGCTCAACACTCCAGTTCAAGGAAGCATCCCTGTTAAGGAGGGTTCTTGAATGCATGCTAAAGTTTAAAGACGTATTTAAATGCTTTTCAGGGTGGTTTATAGTACACAGTTACTGTTTTCCCACCTCAGGGCTTTAATTAGGAAATGATAGTGAGCATCTGTGCTTCCTGGCTGGTGGCGGAGGCTGGAGAGAGGCTGGGAAAGCAGCCGCAAAGAGGGTGGGAAAATAACTGGAGAAACAGCCTGGCAGTTCTAAAGGGCTGAAGATTTCATCCTCCAAAGATACATCTGTCTTTCTGATGTGTTCTCCCTCTTGTTATGAAACAGCATACTGAAAAGTTGTAAGGTATACTTGAGCCAAAATCTTTGACTGGTTTAAACAAGTATTTGTAGAAAGGAGTGTGCTGCTAAGAGCCAGTGACTTTAATCAAAGCCTGCTTTGTGGGTCCGTAGGGTGGTGAGTCCAGACAACTCAGGCCACATGAAATGGAGACAGGTCTGGCAAACTGGAACTGTTGGTTCATAGTTTATTAGTTAGAAAACCCTTAAATGTTTTAAAGGCCAGGGAGAGGTTTAAGCACTGCAGTACCTGTGCTAAACCCACACGCCCTTTTGAGGCACCAACATCTGGGCTAAGTTTGATCTGTAAAACAGTCTGCCTCACTGTGTCATGCTGTGGAATGTATTGTGTGGTATTGTTGAAATTGTTAAAATAGGAGAGAGATAAAAAACCCATGTTTTTTCTGCCATAAGCCCTGATCACTGACAAAGGATCATTGACAAAGGACCTGCTTGTTTCCTGATGAAGTATTACACTTATGTTTTGCTATAATTTTTGTACTCACATTTGAAAACAGATAACGGTGACATCTGCCAGCATGTGGTTTCCTTTTTGTCTCCTGTATCTGAGATTGCATCCATACAAAGTAAAATAGTTCTGACATTTCTGCTTGAACTTGTATGGCGTCTTTCATCACAGAATTGAGAGATATGGGTATTGTCAAGATTGGTTGAGCACCAAAGGTAAATTATATCAGCAAAATTCAAATAGATCTTACCACAGCTCTTAGCCAGTTAACAAGAATAAGCTCTGTTAGCAGAGAGGTGAAAAGAGGTGCAATGTGTGCCTTATATTAAAGGAGCTTTAGCGTTTCCAGAACTTCAAAGCCATACACTTACATAGCGTACGGAGAGTTTTATCTCTCCCTAAAAAAATAAAAATTAAAGGGCCAGAGATCTCTCCAAAAGAAATGCTGTAATATTTTCTTATTGACAAGAAAAGCTAGTTTGTGTCTCTGTTCATCAGTGGAGTACAATGACAAGTCATTCTTCTTTCTTCTAGTCAATAAGGGGGGAAAAAGTTCAATAAGAGCAGCATTATAAAAGTCAGGCAAATCCAAATGTTGACTATTCTTCCCCCAGTGCCAAATTGCTTCTTGCCATTATGGAGGATTTAAACAATGTTATTTGTGCTCATGGAGTTCTCATCAGCATCTTCACCATCAGTACCTTCAGGTAGAAGAGGGGGCACAGAACACAAAGCCACTAGAAAATGGATTTCATTAATTTCATTGCTCATGAATAAACTTTCTTTTACAGTTCTGGCAGCCACTTTTTAAGACACTGTTGTGTGTTACTTTCGTTTATGCTTACAGTCTTCAACTGACCAGATTATATCTGACCTTATGGTTTTCTCTCTCCTCCTGTCTAATATGAAGCATTTGGCCTTTTGTTCTGGACTGTTTCTTGCCTTCATTAATTTCTTCCATTAATCTATTTCAGTACTGTTTTTTACTCCCTTAAGTGCAACATTTTCGCTTTCTTGAGTGATGGACTACACCTTTGCTTTTAACAAATTGGGTTTATAAGAGTATGACTTCCTGGTAGTTTTTAGGGAACTCTCACATAAAATAAGAGAACTTGGGGGAGATCAAGAGGGAGTTTCAGCCATCTCCGGGTTAAATGAGATAAGGGATGAGGGAAATACTTGAAAGAGCTGTTGCAGTTTCAGCTGCAACTTAATTGTCTCTATGGAGGCAAAATTAATCCTAAAGGGTTATTATTCTGCTGACTGTGGTAGAAAATATAACAGCAGATCTGGGTTTTAATTTAGTTGATTCTCTTGTCTCCTTAAGCAAATCTTCAGCTTCTTTTTCAGCTATGTTTTTATTACTTATTTGTCTATTCTTATTAGTAATGGTGTCCTTTCATCTCTGGAAAGCTTCTTTAAGGCTGTTTGGTTTCAGCAAGATGGTAACAGCTTCCTGAAAGTAAACTTGAGCATGAAGCTACATATTTATCTATCAGTTGGCTTTGCCTCTGTTTCCAGTCCTTCTCTGCAGTAGGAGGGCTCTTCTGAGCAGGCTCTGATGGCATCTGGTAGCCTCTGTTCTCTGAGACCTCAAGTGAGTGTCAGAAGCAGAGCGTGAGCGAAGTCAGGTGAGCTGGAGATGCCCGAAGTACAGAATTTGCAAAGGAGTTTAAAGTTCTTTCCCTGCTCCTTCCCTCCTCGCCCTAAAGGCAGTAACAGAAGAAGCTGGGGTCCAGATTAACAACTTTATAGGCCACACTTGATGTATATGCCAGCTGCTGAAGTTGCTTTTAAGGTGATTAACAAAGCAACTGCTCAAAGCCTTGGTAAGACCAATTAGTTCATGGAACAAGTTATCCACTGGGCAGGTAGGAGGTAGCTGCACTCCCAGAAATTCAAGGTTGATTTATCTTTTTAGTAGCCTTTCCTGCAACACTTGGATCATCAACCGGAGCTTTTATCTTTTCCTTGCGCTTGTTGGTGTTGGCTATAGGTTGAATGCATTTAAATCTTTTTGTGGTTTGTTTTTTAATACTTTTGATCTCTTCTGAAATGCTTAGCATGATCCAAGTCTCTCGGTGCTGTTTGTAGTAGACCTGCCAGATTTTTCTCTTGTTTCCTGAGCAGTTGTGTGTTGTATCCTTTTCAGCCTGCACCCTTCTTTTGAAGTTTGTTGGTCAGAAAAGTGTAGGCTCAGAAGAGGAATAATGTCCACTTTGACCTCTTTAAGGAGTAGTTTATAGATAAGTGATAAGGAAATTGCAAATAGGTCAGGATATCACACAGGTACCACCCCAATCAAATGAAAAAACCAAAATAAGCCTAAACCTAGGTATGTTCTGTAATTAGTATTCTACATTCATTATTCAATAAAGTAAAAAAAGGATGCCTTACACAGAAAAACTACATTAACACAGAATAATAGAAGTAATAGCAAAAACTACTGAATTCATTGGAATCTTCCTTCCTCCCTAGGATTTGAATTTCTGTATTTGAGTCATTCCTTTTATCCTTCCTAAGGAACTGCTTGACTGACAGCACAGAAATGTATATTCTAAATAGTTAAAAACTGTTGTCATTGCATGTACCTGCAATGCATTAACAATGAATATCCAGAGCTGTGCTAGCCAGGATGAGGGGCTTCTCTGTTTCAGCAGCTCTTCCAAGGCTGATAACAAAAGAGGATAATTAAGACTGAAGTTCTCTGGCTGCTGCTGTAGCCCGGCCCCGAGTGTCATATACTGCCCTACGTGACAGGTGGAACATTAACAGCTCAAAACTATGCATCACCGCAGGTGCTGCATCAATAAGGGGGAAGGCACAAAATCACCTAGAGGGAAGAAAGAGGTCTGGAAACAAACAAGCAAAGACTTGAAGGTTTAGAAGCCCCATGAGTAAATGAATCGCCTTTTCTGAAGTGTGATTAGCAATCAAAAGAAGACAACCTGAGCAGCGGAATTGTCATCCCTAACCAAATGGACTGTCACGTCATTTAACTTGCTTCTTGCTGGCAGCAGGCACTCTGTCAGAGACTGCAGCCCGAAGAAACAAGAAAAGAGAAAGAAACAGCAGATATTTGACAACTGAAATGATGCTTGCTGTATTGCCATTGTCCCTGAATTTTGAAAGGCCAACATCAAAATATTGTGACTCCCAAAATGTCATAATTACAGTATCTCAGCGCACGCTTGTCTTCACTCTGTGCCTCAGACCTTATGTTTAATCTCTTTAATGTACTATAATTACGTCTTCAGTGTGGATCAATTGTCTCAGAATAGGGAAACAAATTACCATCATTATCTCCAATTATTCTTTACATTTTCTTTTATCCCTTTTTGTTTTCTGGGTGTCTTTACTAGTGACAAAAATGTAGTTTGCGTTCATGTTCCTTTGTTGTTCTTTGCCTGAATATATATTTGGCAGTAAATCATCTGTCAAGCAAGGAATTTTCCTTCCCTTTGCTGATATTCCCTAGTTCTCCTTGTTGGGCAACTCATTGCTTTCTGCATATTCAAATAGGTTTCTTAGAAGTACAGCTCTCAAATAAGAACAAAGATTGGGAGCAGATAGACTCTTTTAATTTCTCAGGTTCCTCACTAAAGTACTTACTTCAAATTAACATGCACAGTATCCACAAGAAATACCATGGGTATCTGCAGGAGTTGGGTTTATTGTGACAGTAATTCACAGGTCAAAGCTCACTTCATCTGCCCTGATGTGACAGCTAATGGGTCCTATTATGCCAATGATCCATGAATTACAGAGTAACTTCATACCATTCCACTCCAACTCTAAATAAATAAATCTAATTAAATTAGTGCTTTGAAAAAATACATTAAGCTGCAGTTATAGACTGAAATCCACTAAGGCAGAGAAACTGTTTTCTGATTTTAGCTGCATCTTGTGATTTGATCATTGGAGAAGAGGCACTCTAACACCGTGTACGGTGCTTCTGTATTCTGCACTCCCCAAAGGAAAAGCAGTTCTTAAAACTCAGTCTTGGTAGCCCTTTTCACCTCAATTATTTAATTTGGTCTCCAGGACAATTTATCTGAACCTAAACTAGATTGTGGACGTTGCTTGGAAATACTGTAAGAAAATTATTTCTTCTGTGATACCAGTATATTGTTTGTTTGGGTCTCAGCTGGAATCTGTGAATGAAGCCAAGGTATCCAAGCCTTGCAAAATTCTAAGTTAAGATATTTTTTTAAGGTGATGGTTTTGCTGTAGGGATCACTTCTTATTTCTTCTGAATTGGCCAAGCTTACTTCCAAAATGCTGCACCGAAAATCAAGTTTCATTCAATAGGAATTTCTACTAAGCAAGCCTTATAGTGGTAACTCTCTTGTAAAACAAATCATATCTTCCTGCCCTCTCTCTCCATTTTATGAGGCACCTTTCCCCTTCTTATTGCTTTTCCTTCCATTTCTCACTGTCTTTGCTGCACACCAAGGCAATAAACTCCTGAGGTGCATAAGAAAAAGGCAAGTACTTAGTTCAGTATTGCATCTCAACCTGGCTGCTGCTTGAAAATAGTAATTTCTATCAACTGTATTTCAAATTAAAATGCTAAAGTGCTGGAGAAATGGGGTGTGGAAATACTTAATTTGATAGCAAATTACATTTATGGGCTGAGAAAATGATGTCTTTTAAAAATGGGTCCCAGTGTTCAATGCATACCTCTTTTAATTACCCAGGTGTGAAAAATAAAAAAAAATATGCTTTGTTGGGAACATTTCAAGGACTGCTGATGTCAACAAACGGCAAGGCAGCAGCATAAACCCAGATGGTTAGCAGTAGGCTTTTCTCAACCGTCTAAACAGATTTACTCAAAACTCCTACAAATCCAGAATCCAATACAAAGATTAAAGCGATGCTTTCTTGTGCAGTGCTTTATTAGCCAGTGTCACAAGGCATGGTTTTAAAACTGAGGCAAAGTGTAAGATTTGGGGAAGTTATTAACAGCATTTCTGTTCTTAGTCTTTCTCTGCTGGGTGACTGGAAGTCAACTTGTACCAGCATTGGTCTGAGCTGCCCCAGAACCCACAAAGCTTCACAGGGAACTAGGACCATGCTGCAACAGGAGCAACTCCAGAGAAAAAGAAGGGTGGGTGTGTGTGCGTGTGTTCTCTTTTATAAAGTTTCTGGTCTAGAATATTCTTTATTTAATTTAGAGAATTACTTATTCTGATGGGTAGGAAGCTGATAGTTGAGTCATCCAGGGATCATTGATGTGATGTCCTGTGGTGCAGTTTCTCTGCCGTTGCATTTGGCTGTTCCCCCAGAGGACACGGGTGTTTTGCAGCAGGGAGCAGGGATGCTGTGATCCCACTGCACCTGTCTCACACGGGCAGCCACTTTGCTTCAGGGAGCAATTTTAATTTGTTGATTATATAGGAGGCCTGGAAATTTGGTATCTAGTAGGCTCAGGAACTCCATTGTCTGGCTCCTACCACAGTGGTGGTTCTCCAGGGTGCTCAAGAGCAGCTTTCCCTGAAAGTCCAGGAGGGTGGAGCTCACACTGTGCCACCAGACCCTGCACCGGGGTACGGGAGAGGGCATCAAATGCTGCTTTCCATTGCTTTCTCAACATGAACTCTTCTCCAAGACAAGTACTCTACTGTGGGGTGGATTTTGGCCTATGTTATTTTAAGTATAGTATTATCATGTCTTTCAAAATCACCATCCACATGCTGTAATAAATTCCATGCAGTTAGACTAAGCTCGTGAACACAGTGGTGTACTTAGAGCAAACTCTATGGCAGAGATGAAATTCTAAAGCTTTTCCAGTGTTTCTGAAGAGTATTTTGCCCTCAACCTGCAGCCGAACTGAGAGAAGCTTCAGGGTTGTTTTGAGATCAGTAAATAGTATCTGCAGTAACCTGTTATGGAGAAAAGCAGTGCCCAGGGCACTCCACCAAATCTCCACCATCATGCGCTGATGAATGGTGCACCAAAAGGAAATTGCTGGAATCAGATCTTAAGGAACATGAACTGCTTCTTGGCTCCAGAATCAAGGCTGACTGGTTATATCTTTAAATGTCTTTGGCATTCATTACCTTCTTCAGTCAGAAGGGTAGTTACCAGCATGAAAATGACTGTCATATATTAGGGTCACAGACTCGCGTTAGCAAATTGAGAGAGAGAGAAGCCAGCAAAACCCAGGCTTAATCTGACAAATCTTTCTGTACTGAGCTCCTGTTACTTCAGGGATGAATCCAGGTGATGTTGATGCAAGTTTTCGCTAATAACAAGGCAAAATATTACTGTTAATATTTGTATGCGTTAATGTGCTCGAGCTGCCTTTGTGTTCTAGTGCTTGGTAATAAGGGGTGCCAGCCCTTCCGAGGAGGCTGAGGGTTAAGTGTTTGTCTTGGGGAAGTTTCCTGAGAGTAGTTGTCTAATAAACACTCTGTGCTGGAGGGGAAAACAAGTGATATACGTTGCAGTACAGCAATATAATGAATTAGTTAAAAGCAAACAACCCCCAAAACAGTAGATTGCCAGGGCAGGTCTGTGTCTGCCAAACAATATTTCTGTGCCAACTTTCCAAATGAAGCACAGCCAAAAATAGGAGTGCAATAACTCATCGTGAAGGAAGAAAGCTATTACAAGGGGGATGAAACAGCAGCAGTCTGCCACCAGTGACCCTAGATTATAGGTCTGATTCTCAATCGTTTCGCTTGTGCAGTAACTTACACCAGTCCTGCAAACCCTGTCAGAACAGCCTCACGCCTCTCCAGGTGCGTGCAGAGCTGGGACCAGTGGCCAGGAAAGAGCTGAACTCAGTGCTTGTTTGGCTAACAGTGGTGCTGTCGTCAGTGGAGCCAGCAGAAGTAATGGGAATATCTTCCGTGTGCTCACAGGTTTAGTGCCTTTGCTTAGTGGGTGATACAGCATTGGCGCCGTCCAAGTGACATAAGGAATACTGGAGGCATTTTGCACCACTGGAGATAAAGTTGTCTAAGGCAAAATAGGGCAGGTGTAAAGGTAACTTCTGCAGTCTGCTTTCCTGTTCTGAGTCTGCGAGCATTGCTGGATCTAGTGTCAGCAAATTAAGGTGAAACAGGAGAGACATTGCCCAAACGCAGCTCATTTTAGTCACCCTGCCAAAGCCAGATGTCTCCATTCACTTTTTAACAAAGAAATGCCCTGTCATGCTAAACAACTAAAATAAGATTCATCAGCAAGATGAAATTCAACTTATTACACGCCTAAGTACCCATTAGAAGAGGAGAAGGTGATGCATGGTTGCTGCTTGCAGCCTGTGGTTAGTGAGGAAGAAACGCTGGTGCTTCAATAGTGGGCAATAATGGCAAACATCTGCTTCGTTTGCAGTTTCATAGACACGCAGGGTATGTCCTCTGACATCCACACTCAAAACCAGGTCGTTCTTCTCATCAGGCTCCTTTGCACCATCTGGATTTGCTGAGAAATGATTTTGCGAGGAAAAAAAATGTGTTGGGGGAGGATCATTATTCAGTTCTCCCTGGTGGATAATACCCATGTATAGGTGTGCCTGGAAAGGTCACAGAAATTGAACTATTAAGGGTCTGCTGCAACGTGGTACATCCAGCCAGGCTTCTTGGTCTTCATTTGAGGTTTCACAGTCCTTGCTAGACCTACTGAAATTGAAAACTATTACATATATGTGGAAATAGAGGTTACCTTGGGAATTTTAACTAATAACAATATACTGGAGTTAAAATGAACTTAGATTGCATTTCTTTCTCCTTCTATTCTTTTCTTTTTTTTCAGAGTGTTATTCTCCCTTAGTCACAAAGTCACAACTGCTGATTGTTTCACAGGTAACCCCTGCTTCGGGAGTGAACTGAGAAGAGAGGCCTTTACAGAGGAACAGAGGCATTCCTTAATTCGGGCAAGGCACTTGAAATAATCCCTTGAACATATGTTTCATGACTACAGAATGTCAAAATTTCAGATGTTTCCCTTAAGTTTAGATTTCTGAGATCAACATACCCAACTCTGAGGCACTGAATTTTGTGTATTCCGCTTCTTCCATTGTTTTAAGTAGGAGGGATTTTATCAGCATAAAGAACTGGTATTTTTAAGACCCTGCAGTCTTAAAGTGGGTATAGGTCCTCAAAGAGTACTCAAAATCCAATCCTTTCTGCAGAGAAAATATTGAGCTCCTACTCCTCGTGATGCCCTTTCCAAGGGTATTTCCGAGGTGGTGATAACAGCAGAACTAAACAAGTACCTGGCTCCTTCTGGACTATTGAAGCGACCAGGTTATGAACAATGGTGGGACTGGTGGCTGCCTGACTGCAGAGGGCTGGATTGCTTCCTTTGGGCCATTCATGCTATATTAAGTATGAAAACCAATGCAATTGCCATTTCTTTGGTACATCATGCACCTGGCAGGTACTTTTTTCAAGAGATTATGACTGTCCTCCTCCTTGGTAAGCAATTTTTTAAAGACAAAAAAAGTCCATTTGCCCTCCAGTTTTCACTTTGGTTTACTTTGTCTTCATACGTTTATTCTGATCTTCCCCGTTAACAAAACTGAGAACTGCAGGATGTGAATTTTAATGGAGTCCATGTTTTCATCTGCAGTCATCAAGGGAGGCCTTATTTCTCTGTACATCTTTCAGTGCTTTAGCTCCACACAGAGTGGGAGCCGTTCACGGGGCACACGGGCTCTCCCCCGCTTCCCCGTGGGCATTAGCTCATTGACGGCAGCATTGCAATTAGAGAATGTTAAAAATCATACCCCTGGGCTGCCAACCTGCTAGTAAACATCAAACTACCGTGTGTGTAAAAGCCAATGGTAAGCTGCTTAGCCAAAACCACAGAAATTGGCATAGTATTCTGTCGCTTCAGATCTTTAGTGTTATTTCACATGAGGGTGAGCAAGGTTGGGAGACAGTGTAAAAAGCTGCCAATTTCTTTCTGAACTTTCTAAGGCAGAACTGCATTTCTAGACTAAGGTCTGTACCCAGCAGGGTAGGGTGCAGGGTTGGCATTGTGCTTTTCACAATAGCAAACTGGCATCTGCCCTGTTTCTGGTCATAAAGGTCTACACCAGCAAATCCGTCTAGCCACTGGGAATCTCTTCCATTGTACTTAATTGAAGTGCAAAAAGGCATGATACTTTTTTGGGTTTGTTTTTGTTTTTTTTTCCATGGCTGAGAAGAGTAGGGAGAGAGCAGGAAGGATGATCCATAAATTGCTGGTAATGTAGTAATAGCTCTGGAGAAATATTCTTAAGAGCTATCCACATGGATACTGGTGCGTGCAGCTCCACCAGGGAGTGGAGCAGAGCATCAAAAAGCAGGACTCTGTGCTCCACCTCTGCCACTGACTCCTTGCAGAGCTGTAGGCCACTCACTACAATGCTTCTGAGCGATTAAGGTCATTCCCACCCCGGAGAACAGGGAACTGCAGCTGTAAATCTAAATGCACCCATTTTACAGTGATGCTGGGGCTCTTCTTGTGGTCGGAAGGTGATCCAGGATGTTCAGGTGTGAAAAGTGTTGTGGCAGGTGTGGTGTATTTTTATAGCTCTTTTGCCTTGCAAGCAGTAAGCTAGTTCTAAATAAATGAGAGAAACATGAGCAGAATTAGAAATTATATCGGAGACAGCACAAAACTTAGCTAAAACCATGAGATGTCTCAAGTTGGAACTACCCTGAAGGAGAGGGGATGTGTTATATTGCCACTCATGGAATGTCACTTAAAGATGTGTATGCAATGAACCTAAGGTTAACCACACTCGTCTGCTGACTAGTTAAATATCTTAAATGTTTTTCTAGATAATCCCTTTTTTCAGAACCATGGTTAAGCGACATGAATTTAGATCTATGACATTGTTTATATCTTCTGTGATTCTGTAGTCTTTTATAGAGCCTTTGCAAGGTCTTAGCACAAACAGGTATGTCCAGTGTGAGTTTATGCAGTACGTTCTGCAATCCAGAATAGAGATTTTCAATTTTCCTTTTTTTTTTCTTTTTTTTTTTTTTTTAACACGGTCGATATCCCTGCTGCTTAGCAAGAAATGGCAGTCAGTCACTCACAGAAAATTAAACCTACTTATCAGTTGCTGAAATGCAAACATATACTTAGCTGTCTTTGGAAATGCACCTAAGATACTAGGTAAACACTACAAATTAGATGTAAATGGAATCAGAGAAACAGCTGTCACCCCTTTTGCTAGCTGATTAATTTTTTTTCTGAGTCATAACAATTACATTTCAGCACGTTACGCCCACCAGACTCTTTAAATACCGACTGCGGTGGTTGCCCCTTCTGCCTGCCGATAGGCTGGGGAGGGAAGGGGGGGGCAATTCCTTGGCAGTGAATTTCCGTGACAATCCAAGCGTTTATGGTACCCTCACCTTAGCAACACTTAGCACCCTCCCCCCCTGCCCCCCCGCGCGAATCTTCCCCCTTGGGATTCTACCTGCTGCACCCAGAAGTCAGGATGCGCTGGAAGGTGCGTGGGCAGTTATTTACTGACTCTGGATTTCCCGGAGGAAAGGTCTGCAGCCCCCCCCCCCAGCCTGTTGCTGAGCACCGGGGGCTCTGCCAGGCATTTCTGAGCTTCCACTGTCCTCTAGCGGTGCCTCATCTCCAAACCCTGCTGTCGGCTGCTCAGCACGCTCCGAGCCCTGCCCTCGCCACCTGGACACGCTGGGTTTCTCCGTGAGCTGGACTCGCAGCCAGGCTTGAGCAAGCGAGCTGCTGGAAGCTGTTGTGTTGGTCCCTGGCACTTGGGGGGGTTCCTCCGCTGAGAAACGCTGTCTCAACGGAGTTGCTTTTCTCCATCTCTTCCCACTCACCATCCCCTTCCATTGAGGCTCCAGGCTTTGCAGCCCAAAAAATGGAAAGCTTGTACGTGTGTCTCCGCCTCTTCTCCAAATTTTCTCTCCCATAGTGGTGTCTAAGCCACTGTTTTGAAGCGTGGTTTCCCTGCTGAGGAGATATGTGTACCCTAATACAGACACCAGCACCCTCCCTCTTCTTGGTTGCCATTCATTTCAGTGGGAAGAGGGGTTTTTTTGACCGGGGTGTAATTATTGAATTAACGGGGATGTGAGCAGTAGTATTTAGATGAAATTTCATGGGTTCGT
>JAOTQQ010000003.1:31875654-31983893 GCA_026546715.1 Gallinago undulata
GGGGGGCACTTGGGGACAGCCAAAACACCATGCAGCTGCTAAAACAAATTAATCTTTGGTGTAAATCCACTTTTCTAGAAAAGACCTGTTAGCAGAATCTTGCTTGTGGAAGCCCTTTGCTATTCTGTAGAGTCTGTCTCCTCTATAAAACTACAGGTCTTTATAATGTGCAGTGGAATTGCAGTGTTGGGTGTCTGACCCTCGCTGTGGTGGTCCTCATCGGTGGGACCTCCATGCGCTAAGGAACGGCGTCTCTCTGAAGTGTCTGTGGGATTCTTAATGTCAGCCTCCCAAATTGTCCTGCAAACAAGAAGGAAAAAATCCCAACTCTCCAGCACTAACTGTACACCGATGTCTCCAGTTTTCTTTCTCATTTGCAATTTCAATGCTACATTTCAAGGGGAATTAAATATAGAATACGTCTTTTTTATCTAGCCAGTGCTTCAGTGTGCTAATATTAACAGCAAAATACTGCTCAGGAAAGTGCTTGTCTGGATGTGTGTGTGTGAACTTTTGTCCAACCTATTAGAGGTGTGGAGGTGTTTAGGAGAAATAACAGTAATTTCCCTCATGGTTTAATTCCATTGGTTTATTTCTCTAAGTTATGCCATAAGCTTCTTCAGGGGAACCTGAAGAGCAAGATTTATAAAGAGAATGGATAATTTCATTGCAAAAAGACAAAACTAGCATTATGCATGTTAAGTTAAGGGTAAACAAATCTCATGCTTCAGGGCACAAAATGATTTCCTATTGGGCTCAGAAAAGATGTTTTTCTTCGTGTAAAGCATTGTACGGTTGGCTAGACATATTACTAAGGGCTTTATTTATTCTTTTGCTGCCCTCTGAAGCATCAGTTTAGGAAGCTTCTTTTTAGGTTATGCTAGAGGCAGGGTGCCAGCCGTTGTTATAATTTTATTTAGCATCAAGAGCACGCACTATAAACTTCCTGCGCCAGCGGACCCGTGCTGTCTCAGATGCGTAATGGAGTCCCTCAAAGGCAGACCACACTGTCCAACTATGGGATCCAGTACTGGTGGGTCCATACAAGGGTGGAGCTGCCACTTCCTTGTCGTCAGAAAGAAAAAGACGTAGGATTCATCTAACCCACTTTCCTACTGTAAAGGAATATCTCCTTTCATATCTCCTGCTTCTAGGGTGCAAGCAGTTACTGTGGATGCGTAAGGTTCTCAGAATGTTTGGGGGGTGGTATTCAGTCGTGCCAGTGTCTGCCTGCCAGGCACAGCTCAGTGGCCCAAACTGGTTCTTACATGTGAAGTAAGGAGAGTTTTGGGTCAGTCTTTCAGCTGAGGGCCAGGAGCATCCTGCCTGCTCTGTGCAGGGAAAGTGCCTGTAGCTGCTACCCAAGAACTCCTACACGCTACCGAGATTCACGCTCTGCCCATCCTTCTGTGCCAGCAGTAATTCAGTCTGTGACTTCAGCACAAAAATGGGCAGACATAAAAGCAACTTTGAAAGTTCCCACAAGAACTGCCTTTGTATTTGATGCCTGGAGTCAGTTTCCTTTAAGGACATGGAAAGAGAGAGAATTAACTCGAACAGCCTTGGTGGTTTTTGCTGCTAAATGGGCAGCCTACATAATTTGGAATGAGAATCTGTGAATGCAGCAAAAGCCACAGGAACATAAATGTATGCAGTCAGAAATTCACTGGCAGGAAAGGGAAGGCTCTCAGCTAAAGCATTCCCATTTATCATCTGAGCTCAGACTCAGTTCGTGTGTTTGTCATGCTTGTTTTGTAGAAGTCACCTCTTCTCTCATGCCTGTATTTTGCATCAGTAAAATGAGGGTGACACCACCACCTTTGCCCAGGTTAGGTTGCAAGCTGCTATGACCTGAGACAGTTGCTTTATACAGAGCATGAAACAATATTTAATATAAATATTAATATAAATATTACTACAGTGCTTTCAAGTCAGAAACTTTGTTGAGAATAAGGCTGAAACATTTTTTCCCCCATTTAAAATGTCTGGGGTTTTGTTGTTGTCTGTCATTTCCTCTATTCTCTAGCCTGACTGTTTATGTTTTTGAAACCTCTGACAGTTCCATGAGTTAATTGCAACCATCAGATTGGGTACAGCTATTTTATAATGATCTAAGTTAATCTGCTGGGGGAAGGGAGGTTGACTGTAGATCACTAGTATTTTGGTTGATTGATGGGTGACAAGTTCGACAGCTTTGTGTCTCAGGGTCTGCCAGGGTGAGGATCAATCGCGTTGAGCTGAATTTGAAGCCTTTAGGATAAAACCACCTTTTATGGTGGAGTTGGGGACATCTCCATTACTGCATTCTTGCTGCCACCATTCTGGATTCAGCTGAGGCTTTGTCTTTTTGCACCAGTTCCTGCAAATGGGGATGTTCAGGCGATGGCTGTGTGACAACTGGAGTAAGGAACACAGCTCTTGTAGAGAGCTCCTGAGCTACTGAGGGTGAAAAACAGAGTTTATGGCAACTCAAACTTTACTGCTACTTTTTGGAGTTTGTGTAGGAGCTGGGGTGGTGATGGGACACCAGTCCTCACCGAAATCCATGCCGGCACAATTTTATGCAGGGTTGTTGGGTTAAAGCCAGGCTTATCTGGTTGTTCACCCCTCGTAGCCTGACATAAAATTTTTTGTTCTCCACATCCGCATTACTACAGGAGTCTTCCTGGCTGCCATGTAGACATATTTGGCTTCTGCAGGGATCAAGAGGAGAGTCTGTTTGTTCTGGACCCCCAACAGAAGAGGAGAGGATGTCCTTTGGCAGGAGAATGTTGCAGGATGATGAGAAGATGTTTCCTCATGCAGATGGTGTCTGGGGTATTTGATACTGTCTGTTTCCAAACATTTGCCTTATAGTAATCCCCATGTTCTGCTTGCTGACAGCAGAACTGGGATGGCCTGGAACTGGAAAGGATTTGGCTTGAGGATGGAAATACAGCTGCATGTCACAGGATTTGCATGCTACAAAGGGAGGTGGCCATGAAATAAGATCAACAGCTGCTTTATTGTGAGGCTACTAGCAGCTGGAAGAGATTCCTTGTTTGAAGGTTAAATGGGTTACCTTTTTTATTTGAAATGCATGTATATTCTGCTTGAGGCACTTTTGTTATCATAAAACTACATATATTTTTTGTACAGAAGGTAGAAAGCTATAATTTCCTGAAATTTAAAACTTCTGAAGAGCAGCAGATTGCAATTTCAGGGGCACCTTGTCCTTAATAGATATAAATATTGTGTCTCTATTGAGAATGTCTCTTCAAATTAGAAATTCAACCCTTAATCTTTCAATCAAACATCACTAAATAAAAACAGCATTTAACTTTTGCTGTTACTCTTCCTTGAAATAGAAGATAAAAAGGAGAAACTGTGTTGCTAGAGCCTACTCCAGAAATTCCACATTACTTTGTCAAAGCTTTTTAATGTTGTAACATGAGCTTCTGAATTGCAAATAGCTGGGTTTAGAAGTAGTTAAAGAATTCCTTCAACACATCAACCAAGGATCTCAACACCCTGCACAAAGTTACTTTACAACAGGCAGCTGAGATAAGTAGGAAATTGGGGAATAGGAGGCAAGGTCATCCTTGGAAGAGCTGCTGTGCAGCTGAGGCCACAGACCCCACTGAGACTGGGACACCCAACAGCACAGCATGATAAAGCACTGACTAGAAAATAGTTCCTGCCTTGAGGACCTTACAGTCCACACTGACAGTGGGACACAGGGGCAATTCCACTCGCCAGTTTGTAGATGGGAGAGTGAGGCACGCGACAAAACTCAACTAATGAATCTGTAGCAGGAGTTGTGCTTTCCTCATGAAATTACTGGTGTGTTAATCACAAGATCTTGTTTGTTCCTTCTGCTTGTGATACAACTCTTCTGTGTAAAAGCAGGGGACTTGTAGCCTCCAGAATATCAGCTTCTTGCATATGGGACTACAGGTATCCATCAGTTGATGTTTACAAGTCAACTCACTGTCTTGGCAAACAGAGTTGTAAATTTATCTCATCTTACCCTTTGCTATGCCATAGCAAAAACTTCAAAGTTCCCTTCATAACTGCTGTGGGCTGATGAGAGGTCACGTTTTCCAGGTGTCATTGATTTCTGTGCAAGGCCCCTCTCTTTTTGAGGCCATTTTGCCATTACTACTGCTGAGAGATCCTCGCAGTTCTTGGCATGAACCAGGAGGCTTTCACTCCTTCTCTTAGTGGTTCTTGTTCGGGAGTATGAAATAAAGTCTTCTCTGCTGTGGTAGAATGAGGCCATAAATGCAACAGATGTGCCCACCACGAAGTAACTTCAAGGCATGGAAATGTCAGAAATAACCACGTGTAACAGCAGTTAGGGTTAGAGCTCTGCAACTCCAGCTGCTGCAATAGCTCCTGCAGTTTTGCCACAGCAGAGCAGGTTAAATCAGGTGCTTTATGCCACAGATCGGGGAGGAACTTGGAGAAGAGCAGAGGCGAGAGTTGCTGTGAAATTCTGCTGAGAAAATGGAATGAATACATTTTATCCTTTTCGTGTAACACTTCGCTGGATTTTTTTGCATGGAGGTAGGTCAGTATGTACGAAAAATAAGCACTGAGTTGCAAATGTCTCCCAATGTAAGAATTTACCTGGAGGGGGAGGGAAACCATTAGGTCAGAAACAACTCTTGTCTCTTTCCCCTGCCAAATTTTGACGATAAAGGATTCTTGCAGGAGATGTCAACCCAAATTTGTATTTGACTTCATTTTGCAAACATATGGAGAATGATAGGAGTTGTCTGGAAAATGCTGTTCCAGGAGGATTAGGAAGCAATGACCCAAGTCGTGCCAGGTGGCGCTTTTGGAGGACGTTTGCTGCCTGCTAATGGGGGTTGCTTGAGGAGTCTGTCCCAGGCAGGATGCTCGTTTGTGTTCCAGCACTGGGCTCGGTGACAGTGTAGAAAGCTTTGTTTCTTGGTTGTTTTTTTTTCCACACGTTTACACCCAGTAAAAATAACAATGAAGAAAGCAAGTGGTTTTGACATACTTATCTCAGGATCAGCAGAGAGTAAGAAGCAGTGGAGGCAGCTTTTTATTAATAAAAGAAAGGCTGTGGCAAGTCAAGAGTGACTGATACAGGGTAAAGACTCGCTCCCCAGGTTTCCAGTCAAGGACAATGTGAGTTCTCAAAACCTACACGTGTGGTCACAACAGGGAAATTTCAAATTTTATCTATTTTTTTTCAAGATGACTTCACAGGAGAGTGTCAAAAATTGGGATTAGATGCCAGCCCAGCCCGTGCAGGGAGGCTGCTCTACGTGAGAGGCCTCCAGGAAAGGTCAGGCCCCGTCACACTCCAGCTCCTCAAACCTCACTGTATTTCTGCAGTCGGAGTCCACAGACCGTACCTTGGGCCCATCTTCAAGTTCCCTGTGGCAAGATTGGCCACAGAAGGGCCATAGCTCCTGACTTCCTCCACTAACAAGTGTATTTATTGATTTCTCCTTTTCCTTAACATGATTTTATAAAGTTAAGACACTCCAGGGAAGCAGCTGTTAAGTTCTTCCCACAGAAGGAGCCCTTTCTTCTAGTTTGTAAGTACCCACAGTAATAACTGGTCCTTGTTAGCACTGAGAGAACTTAAATTAGTGTGGTCTGGATCCTTCTGGGACTTGCACATCATCAAAAGCATTTCTTCTGTGCTCTGTTTTTTCCTTCTTTAGTATCAGTACCAAGAAGAGATGGCACGACTGTGGGCCATGTAATAGGCTGTGTGGGCAGACAGATACAGCATCTTTTGTTTTGTTATTGGCAAGGAGAATCAAGTTGAGATTTGATTTCTGAAATGGAAAGGTTGTTGGCTTGTCTGAAGATTTATGAAATAAAACACCCAAAAGAAAAATTAAACGTCTCCTTTGCTCATTTCTTCCTGACTGCTCATCCAGTTCTTTTTTCCTCCCTTTGAAGCCCTCTCCCTTTGAAGCCCTCTGTTATCTCCACCGGGTCTGCAGAAAGTCCCAGTGCTGCTCACAGGAGCCCTGAGGGTGTTTGAGGGGAATGGGATGGTCACACCAGCTTCCTCTCTGTGCCAGCAGCTGCCAAACAAACTTCCCACAAAGAACTTTTACAAAATCAGGAGGAATTCTATGTCATTCAGTGGCAACAGATGGAAGAAAAATAGACCTAAAAAGAAGCTTTTATGTGAACTCCCTCTTTCTCTGCTGATTTGGGGCAGAGAAACCAGTGCTTGGATGTTCTGGCTAGAGGCATGGAAATTTATTACATCTGCCGTGTACTGTGAGTGCAATTTTCTGGGAGTCTGCTGCGTGCTGAAAACAGCTCCATCTTGGTTTTGCTCCAAATGTATTGTGAGAAACCTGCTGTGCTTTGTCATTGTGCTTACTTCTGCATCTCAGCATCTAAAAATATTTAAGCTGGAAGGATATGAATTTTGTTTGTGCATGGAAAAAACTATAATGGTTTCAACTACTGTGATTTTTGGGAAACAAAGATGACAATAACTTACAAAGTCAGTCTGCCTGTATTATCTATGGATTCAAGAAATGTTTAAAGCAATGAAATTTAGAGCCATTTTTCCCATTGCTTATACCTAAAGAAGTGAAGTCAAAAGCAAGTATAAATCAGTGCACAATTGTACCAAAGCAAGTAGTTTAAGAAAACAGAAGAGACTGGCAATCATCTCAAAGATAAGATGGCTTTAGATTTAAATTCAGTAACAGAAGTTGGTGGGAGCCATGGTGGAAAGTCTGTAGTTTTGTTTTAAGCCTCTATTCTTTTTTCTCTCTCTTCACCACCATAGCAACTCTTTAGGAACCAATATATACTGTGGATGAAGCCTGCTGAACTGGAGAATGGAGTATTTCCCTGGTGTCTCTGAAAAACTGTGGAACAAATTGGAGTGGGTATGACAAGCTGCACAGTGTTATTTTAGTTGCTGTAGATAACTGAATTTCTCCTTCTAGGCATTGAGTGTCACTAGTTCATGTATTAAGGGTCAGAGCCTGCTGACAGCCACAGAGATGCGAGCGCGAAGGATCTCCAGTAGTGACGATGGTGACTGGAGAAACTCGAGATTTATCCCTGTGCCATCCCGAGCAGGGGCTGCTCTCAGGGCTCATACGTGAGCAAACACGGCAGTCTGTTGCCAAGTAAAAACTTCATTTACTCTTCAAGGCTGTACAAATTCTCGACTGTTAAATACAGATGTAATTTATTTGTACGGGTCCATCATGTAGTTAGAGGCAAAGGGCCAGATTTTCTGTTGTCCTGGACCAGGACAGTTTGTTAGTTAAGTGATACTCTTGTGATTTGGTTTCGCATGTGGTGCTTTTCTCTGTGTGTGTTACAAGTTGTGCAGCTTCTCCAATACCTTGTCTGTGTACTGCAAAAAGAGGGTTAGTGTGCTCGGGCAGGAGACAGCCTGGTCACTTTGAGCCAGGGCTCTTTTCCTGCTCCTGCCACCACTGATTTCTGGTGTGACCTTGAGCAAATAATTCTGCACGTTGGTCTGAGCAAGCCTATAGGGAAGCTGCAAGTCAGCTCCAGAAACAGTGGCAGGATAGTTGTGCAAGGGTAACGGGGCTAATTAGCCCTGGTTTTTTGGACCTGCCTTGACATAGTACCATGCAGTTGGTAAAACTGCTTGTGGCAGGTATTAGACGTAAGCACATATTCCCTAAAACTGTTTTCACCTTGCTCCATCGCACAGAGCAGACTTGTCCTCAGTCTCTTTGTAGCTCAGTCCCAGGTTGTCTGCTCATCTGCTGGTTTGTTATCAGGGGAAGTAAAAGGGTAGTTAAGTGCCTTGCAAATGAAAGTGAAGAGGAGTTAACAGAAACACACGTTAAGGTACACCAGAGAGTAACTCCCAGCCCCTCTGTTTAAACTGGGATCTCTGAAGGCTCAGGAACCATACAGGAAGCAAGACAGGACATATGTGAGCGGTAATTTGAAAATGAACCAAAATAATTCACAGAAAGCCCCTTAGCCATAGTTATAATCATACCATTGGTCTGTTATAGCAGTGACAGTGTTTAAAAGGCAACACATGTTTACTTGTGCTCATTAGTTGCCTACAGCAATTTACATCCGCTAATGCAAAAATGGATAAACTTGTCTTGCAAATACTGGTGACAAAACCTGGCACCAACTTCTTCTTTAGTGCCTAAACACATGCAGGACTTTATGAATCGAGGACAGTGTATGCCATCTCCAAACACAGGCTGCAGTAAGAGCGTAGCCAAATTTTTTCTTTATTGCACCTTGAAGTACTATTTCATTAGTGGAGGAAAGAACAAATTTACTTTTTATCTCTTCCTTTACATTGAATTAAATCAGGTGCTTTTAAATTATGGACCTGAAATTACCAACACTTTGGACTCATACAGTTTCCCATTAAAAGTGCTAATACTGAATTATGTAATGTGTATTATTTCATGTGGATTAATACATCAAATCTGTCTGCATTAATTCAGTACCTCCTTAAGAGTGTAAATGTATTTGATCTGGGATAAGATTTATAGATTTTTATGTGTAATGGTGAGTTGGCAGAATTTCTTGGATCTTTCACATCCATTTGTATCTCAGAATGATTAAGGTCAAATAGAAGTTACTGCCACATCCCTCACAAAGTAACAATTGAGTGCAAAGATAAATATTTACTACCAGAACCTCCCACAAAAGTTAGCTCCATGTGCAGTGTTCAGGTGGGGCTGTTTGCTCTGCTCTTTAATTTGTCTTAAGAGCGGGCTGTTGTTTGAAGTTTTTTTTAATCCACTGGACTGTGAGAATTTCAGTTCACAGTTAATACTCTAAATAATTGTAAATTTTGTGATCGTATGTATTAGGCTAAAAATATCTTCTAATTTAAGATTCAAAGAAGGCCTTAATAATATATAAAGTGCAGTCCTGACTAACTTCATCTGTAAATAAGACAGAGAGCTCATGTGTAGGCAAGAGCTGACATCCTGGCCATACGCTGACTCAAGCACAAGCATGGGCTCATGGAGTCCATTCCCTTTGTGGGTGACCGTCTGATTTTCCTGAACTGCCTCCAAATGTGAGTGTCCTTTTTTGTACAAGACCACAAAGAACATGGCCCACGGGTATTAAACTATATATAGGTTTTGGGACAGCCCCGGGACCTGTGTATTGTGTCACATTGGTATGTGCCGTCTCGGTGAGGAAGGTGGAGGAGCTTGCATGTTCCCTAAGCTTAGAAGATATCAGTCTTATATGATGGCTAGATGCTAATGCCAGAAATCAGGGGAGTAGCAAAACAGGAATGAGTTTTGCAAAGGTTTATACTTTGCTTGTCTTTATTAACTGCTGCTGTTGAAACTTTTAACAGCCAGTCTGGAAATTGGGCGGACAACAGGGAAAAGCGGCAAGGATCATAATCTTCTGAAGGACACCATAAAGATGAAACTAAAACTCCCACTGAATTACCTTTCTTATATACGCACACATTATAATAGAATTAGTAATTCTCATGATTCACCAAAATGACAGTTTCTTGCCCAGTGTGATTTAATGGGGTGGTGGTTCTCTGCCAAGGGCTGCCACCTAAAATACTGAATTTATGAGCTAGTTCACTAACTGAAACTCTGTAAAGTCTCATTTTTTAAAACAAGATCCTTGAATAATCTGGGCTGGTTCTCTCACATTTGGGAGGACTGGTGGAGTGGTAGAACGAGTTGCATAGAGTAGACCTGCAGAAATGTTTCTGACATGAATATCCTTCTAATAACCAGTGCAGCCGTCACTACAATATCAAGGCATCAGGGGACTGTATTATTTTTCATCTCTGTCTATAAGAATTTAATCAGAAAGCCACCAGAAAGTATTTTTTTTCCTCTGAAGGACTTCTACCATGTGCTGTTAGCCCAGCTTTATCTCCAGAAGGTCTGTTACAGTGTTATAAAAGACTGATGAGAAGAGGGAATTTTCCTACTAAAATGAGAATAAATCATTTTTCATTCTGTAAGACCTGCTCATACAAATGGGATACTGCTGCAATACAGAGAAAAATTGCTTCACGTTACTGCTTTAGTCACAGAGTCCAAATTACCTCTGGAAGTTGCAGGTTGAGGCCCGTCCTCAGGTGCTTTCTTGGGCTGAGCTCACCTGCCAGAAAGAGAACAAAGTAATTTCCCTTTTTGCAGTTGCTGAACTCTAATGGTTGTTAATGGAATAAGCAGCGTAACAGCCAGGGTTGTGAAAGCCAAACATAGTTTCAATTTTAGCAAGGATTGAAGTTGTTAACCCAAGGGCTTGTGCTCTCCACTGTTGAGCAGTAAAAACGGGGTAAAGGGTTGGGCTGCGGGGAAGGTGAAGGGCGCTGGGCTGGAGCTGGGAGGCTCCCCTGGCAACCTGCATCCCTGGGGTTTGAGCAGGGGCACTCAAGGGATAATTAAAGGAATTTTACACAAACATTCCTATAATAGGAGGGAAATGGATTCATGACTCAAGAGGTTCCATCTCTCTCTGGGATTTTTGTTGCTCAGGGGCCTGAGCTAGAGTCAACATCTTGCCCTTTGTTCCTGCCCTGCTGCAGACTTTGAGAGATCCTGAGCACGTTGCTCCAGCCCAGACCGTCAGAGGTATTTCAGCAACACAAGCTGTTGAGATATTCAGTGTAATGAACTGTACTATAATGGTCATACCATGAAATTAGAACAGATTTGAACAGCATTTTTTCCAGTGGAGACAGGTCTTGGATTCAGCTGAAGTGATCATCTGGTTGAAAAGGAGCTTCTTTAAAGAAGGTTAATATCTGTTAGATCTCTTACTTCTCATGAGTTTTTTCTGGCCTGTTCATATTAACTCCAGTGCTGGGGCACATCCACCTGCTGCTGAACATATAAGCCCACTATATCTGTACCTTCGCAGAAAGAGCACAATGTTAATCCAGGAACTAAGAATGAGGATGTGGTCTTTCTAACAATGTCTTAATTTGTATTTTGAAGTAAATACATGTCCTAGAAATTGACTCAGTTTTAAAGCAGGTTCTTTGATATTCTACATAGGTACAGCCAACATAAAATCTAATTGTGCTAACACCGCACCTATTATGATACAATAAATCCCTTACACTATGTATTGCATTCAAAATGGTATGTGACCCTCAGCTGAACTCAAGGTTTAGTGAAATCATTAACCATGAAAGAAAGGAAAAAGGAAACGAAAGGCATGGATTGTCCCTCCCACCTGCCAGATCCTGGTCAGTTCACTGCTCTGTACCATGGCAGCCCTTTTAGGAAAACATACGGGCTTTCTGACCTCATATGAATATGGTGAACAAGTACAAAATATTGACATATCAGCAGTGTTGTCTCTAAGAGAGACTGTGAACTCATTGTGATTTGTGTGTGTGTTATGTTTTAGAGCTTGCTATGTCACGTGGAAGCTTTACTGTTGGTGATGAGCAGGCTGAGATTGCAATATATGAGAAAGCTGTATCTGAACATCTTTTGTACGTTAAGTGGAAGGCCAAAATAACATATGTCCTAATGCTTGTTTTTTCAAATACCAACTCTCTTTTTATTGTAGAGTAGCAAAGACAGCTTTGCAGTGTATTGCAGCTGAATCTGATACACGGGGCAAGACCCATCCTGTCAGTAGATGCAGAATATGGAATTCCCCCTTGTCCTCCAAAGAATTACAGGCTACGTTCATGTCCCTTGGAAAGTCCCACTGAGAGACTGCAGGGTCTGGAAACCTGGCATGAAGCTCCTTTGCTGCATTGCTATTGCTGAGCTGTAGCATAAAATTTGACACAGGATAATCTTTCTATAATCACCTTAGCTGCAGGAGACAGTGGGAAGGTTACATTGACATCCTAAGCTAATATGGAGTCACGAGACAAATGGCATGGGCACCAACTCTTACCATGATTATTTTAAAATAGTTGAACTAGGAACATTCCACTCCATGTCTTTTATCTGCTTATACAGCAAATGTATTAGGGAGACAAAGGAATTCCTCCGGTCGTGCAGTAAAACAGGCTCTCGTGTGTGCTCAGTGGTGATGGCTGCCCAGCTGGGCTGCACAGAGATGGATAAACTCCCTTCTCGGAGCAAATAGCTAATTTGCTGCAAGTGTGCTGGGAATTACACAAGTAAAAAGC
Source organism: Gallinago undulata (assembly GCA_026546715.1). Classification (NCBI taxonomy): domain Eukaryota; kingdom Metazoa; phylum Chordata; class Aves; order Charadriiformes; family Scolopacidae; genus Gallinago; species Gallinago undulata. The sequence goes on from JAOTQQ010000003.1 coordinate 31,887,764, forward strand.
TGCTGTTGTCAGCTTTATGTTGTGTCACATAAAGTCTTTTGTTCCAGAAATGTTACATTAAAAGGCCAGACATAAATTTATAGCTGCCCAAAAGGCGCTCTGCCCAGGGAATAGCCATACCCAAGAAACTTTATGTTCAGTCAAAGAAATGAAAACTACTTACCATGGCAACCTTGGCATCAGTGATAGCTCTCAGGTAGGGAATGTTACTTCAAAGGAAGAAACATGCTTTAAAATATTTTTTTTATGTACCCATATGTTGGCTTCAATCCTATAAACTGGTTTGTAGAGACCTTTGAAGCCTTGGTCTTACGGCCTCCATCTCCTGTGTCCAAACAGCAGAGCTGTGGGGACGATGTTTCGGTCTCTCTTTAGCAGCCGGTGCATTTTGGGGAGAGTCGATCCGTGGTGTCTGCCTCAGGCACCGTGCTGCACCTGAGACACACGGGCCTGGGGACACGCACTGCCTTTTGAAGTGAGGGTCTCTGCTCGTAAGAACTCAGAAAGTACCGATACGGATTCAGACTGGCATCCAGGACATCACTGTAGACTTTCTTCTCCCTCTGAAAGTACTGAATTATTTTATAGTATAATATATCCAGATACGGTAATGAAGAAATATATCTTCCAGACTTTTGCCCTTATTCCTGGTTACTGAGATTTAAGCATTCTGTTCATGCTGCTCCAAGGACGACATTAACATGCAGCTTTTTCACCACAGAGCCGTCTGCGAGCGGGTTTAGATGTGCACAGTTATAAGGAGCCTCAACTCAAAACTGTGCGGTTTTCTGGTCTCATTATTTGTTTTGGTTTGGGATTATTTTTTTCCCCTGAGGTGAACTGAAAATATTTTGTATTTGAATTTCTCCCATTCTTTTTGTTGAAGATATGTGTTGGGGAATAGAAGGGGGCATGAATCCAAGACTTGTCCCTTGTGATATAAAAAAATCATTCCCCTACAGTAATCTTCTAGGCAGCTGCTGTCCAAAATTCTCAAAGTGTCTTTAAAACAGGTAAGGAGAGCTGCCCGCTGTGCTGGTTGTGCTCCCCAGTGCATGGTGGCTGTTGGTGGGAAGCCACCCCAGACACGCTGGGAATGGTGAGAGCAAGGGAGAATCACTGCTCTGCTGTCTGCTCCCTGGCTGGCTGGGAGGGTTTGGTGGTGGCCCGGTGACATTGGCATCAATGTCCTACACACAGATGGCACTGGTAAAAGTAATGGTGTAGAATTCTTGGCATTACAGACACAGGAGAGGGGCTGGTGAGGTCTCCCTGGCAGAGGGCAAACTCATCAGCACTGGGACTTCTGGCATCTGATTCCTCTTCCTCGTGCTCTTAACCTCTCTGCCGCCCCGAAAGGCCATTTCATCCCCCACGCTCCTTCGTGGGCCTGGTGGCACTTGCTTCTTTCTTAAAGCCCTTTGGGATCTTCTTTTGAAGGAACTGGTTATTATTCCATGAACTTACCAAGGGTCAGGTACATTTTTAATTGCTTGTATGTGTCAGGTCCTGTATTCTTCAGTAAGCACTTGGAGGCAAATCTGACATAACACGCTTCCCTCAGATTGCTTAACAGAGCGTCACAGCAAGCTGGGCCTTCTGCAGGGCCGGTGATGTGTGCCAGTCTGCAAGAGTGGGACATCACCTCCAGCCTCCGGAGCTGTTGTGTTCCTGGGATGGAAACAAAGGAGGGTTGGGGGTGGCCACAGTACCTAATGATATTGCTGGGGTCTTCTATTTTCTCTGCTTGGCTGGAACGAGCAAGTCTGTGTAAGAGCAGTCTGGGCTGAAGCACGGACCGGTCCCAGGGGACAGTGAGGTTCCCACTTTCCTTAGGAATGACAAAAAAGCCGTCAACACTGCCCCTCTAGATTTCTAATGCAGGAGGGAATTAAGGCTCTGTGGTGCCTTGCCGTGGAACCCTGGACAGACATTGCCATATAAAGTAGCAGCTCTCTTATTTCATTATTCTTCCCTGAAACATGCATCCTTCTTCCTTACTTTTAGTTGTTGCAAATCTTTATTAATATTTATAAGCTGCTTTCTTGTTTTCTGATAGACTGAATTCCAGTACAACAGTCACCGGTAACCGTTTTCCAGTTGTGCTTCCCGTAATTAGTGTTACTGTGCTATTCCCTAGACCTACCCGATACCATGGCAACATTATTTAATTGCGGAGTCAACTGGCCCACTCTTGAAGATAACTACTGTGCGGTGTAGTATGGCTTGACTCCTGTGTTGATTCTGGTCTCAGTGCTATCAGGGGTAATTTCATGTTTTATTCTAAAGCTGTAATAATTATAATTTCAAATTATTAAGCAAAAAGTATCAGAAAAGGAAAATAAGAATAATTAAGTTCTCATCAATGTCAGGGCTAAAAAGTAGGCTTTCAAATAGTAAGTAACATAAGTGGGTTGTAATTCATGGTGCCTTAAGAGATGTCACAGGGGGACACAATTCTAAAGAAACGTACAAACAAGAGCCTTTGAGACTCCATAAATTTAATGGAAAAGTCCCATTAGTTTCAACGGGAGAAAGAAGATGATTGTGTGTCAGAATATTACTAAATTAAAATTAAGTGGCTGGAGGTAAGCAGTTTTGCATTAACATCAGATAATTTTTTCAGTAGCAATTGGCTTGCACATAGTGAGTTTTCCTCCTCTTCTGGCAGGAGAGATGCCACAATGATTATTATAATGTAACTTATCCTTTCTGGGGCTATGAAGTTGTTGAAACAATTATTTTATAGGTTGCTTTTTCTTACTCTGGATGAGAATCAGCCATCCCAATTAGATATAAATGTGTATACATGGAAACATTGCAGAAAACACTCAGCCGAAGACAGAAAGTCAGCAAGGGGAATTTCAACCCAAATGGTTTAAATCTGGCAAAGTTACTAAAAACAGAAAAGAGTGTCTTGTCATGGAAAATGTCAGGCCGTTGCACTCGCAGAAACTGCTACCTGGCCTGTCTAAGGCAGATATTGTATGTAACCAAATAATAAGGTAGGCTTTATTTTTCTTTTTACTCCTATTAATTGCTTTGCTGTTGCAAACATGTAATGCAAGTTGACAAGAATGCTTTTTTTCCACCCTGTTCCAAGTCTTCTGAAATGTCATTGGCTCTGGGAAAGAAGGGGGAAAAGGAGAAAACTCCTCACCTGGAACTTGTGGTATATTTAAAGGGTTATTTTCCTTTCTTGCTGCCTGTCTCAGGACTGCCTTGTGTTCAGACAATGCCAGCTCTTCTGCCTTTCCTGATCTTCTGCCCAGAACATCGTGTTATTTCAGACAGACTGGGTGTTCTCCTAATTAAAGTAGCTGTTTTATTGGAGCTCACATCCAGTTGGATCCCACATAATCTGGTCAGAGAAACTGGAGTTGCAGGAAAACACTGAATTTATCCCCACTTTTCAATTTTGATTGTTCCTCCCTTCCTTTCCGTAATATTTTAACTTGACCCTGATTTGACCCAGTATAATTCAGCAGGAACATATGCAGCACCTGGTTCTGCAGTTCCCCATATGGCACAGTGAGGGAAGGAAAGCTGGTGCCAATTGCAGATCCAATTATAGCCAAGCAAGGTTGCTCCATTATTGCATTTGAAGCCATAATTAAATTTGCTAACCGTGAAGATGTGCCAAACCTGCCATTTCTTTGGAATACGGGACATCTGTTTAGTGCTAATGCAAACATAGGATTTGAGAGGAAACATCAAAACTTCCATCAGATTCTGCTGTTTCACTTCTTCATTAAAAAAAAAAAATAATCTTCCAGTTAGTAGCTCCTTGGTTTTGGTTTTAAATTTCTTGAGGCATTTCTAAACTGATGGTTGCAAAAGTTCTGGGTCTTGTGTAAGCCAGATCCCTTCTGGAAGTGCAGAGAGAAGGACTGAGGCAGCGCTGTTCCAGAGCTAACGTACCCCGGAGCCTTCCCTCTGCACAGGTTGAGCTGACCCAGCTAAATGGCTGCTATTCAGCCGCCGCTGCGCTCGGGAGCCAGTGTGCCCTGCCCGTATCCGTACTCCCCATGCTTCTTAAATGTCATTCCTTTGCAGATTTTCTAATAAATGGTTATTTTTTTTTAATTAACCAGCATCTTTAAGCGTGACCAGGTTTTGCAGTCAAAGCAGCCTCACACCGTTCGCTTCCCCCTGCCCCATGGCATTGTGTGGCCTTGAGTTTTCGCCATCTGCTCGCCCTCTGCCCAGAGCTGCCTCTTGCCTTTCCCTTAAGGTGCAACCACCCCTAAAGGCACGGTTACAATTGCGTGCATTTTGGGTGAATTTGTATGTTCCTTGCTGTCTGTCACTGGTACCACCTCACACAAGCTCGGCATGGGACAGGGTTTCTGATGGGAGACTACGGAAACCCTTATGCTGTGTAGACTTGTTATATACTCCCCCACCAAATTCCTCCGGAAAAAAAAAGGATCGTATTTTTCTTTCATCTGGCAGCATTAGAAAAATGTGCATACCTTAAAGTACCCAAAATGGTGATTTTTCTACCATGTGATCCACTAATTTCAGTGCAAGGTGAGGCAGGTTCTGTGCCCAGTGGCCCTTCACAGCTTTGAGTGTGCGGTGACCAGAAAAATAAGGACAGAGTTCCCAGCAGAGCAGGGGTGCCATGCCCCTGGGCTGAGCAGAGCACGAAGGAGGATGAACAGAAGCAGATGCAGGGTAACGCCAACACCTGAAAGCTTTAATTGTATTTTAGCGATTGGGAGAAACACATGAGCAGCAGTTACTGCTCTCACTATCCAGGCACAGCAACGAGAGCTGCCCTTTAGCATTTCAGCACCCAGGTCTTTTGTGGGGGAGATATAGCTCTGTGCTTTGGCACTCGGTGCTGACATCATTTAAAACAGGCTCGATATGGATATCTGTCTTCACATTTTTTCTTCTTCACATTTCTTCTTCTTCACATGCTTTGCAGTTGTTCGGAGCTGAGATTACTCACTCTTAAAATGAGAACACAATTTGCTAAATGGAATGTCAAATTACATGGGGGAGTTGGATGCGCTCTCTTGGTATATTTTTCCCCCAATGAGTTAATGTTTTTATGAGTTAATGTCCTTATTATTAATATACAACCTGGTTAGAAAAAATGAAAATATAGCAAGTCCATGTAGGAGGGAGAAAAAAGCAGCAAGGTTCAGGTAAAATGCCTCTAGAGATTCAACTGGAGACAGGATGATGGATTCAGCTGTTCATTCCCAAAATATATAATGGCTGTAAGAATAGGCACTGAAAATATTAAAAATTAAAAATCGGATTTCCATTATTACCTTTAAATGGCAGTTGAGAAATTCGTGTGGCTTAGGGTTGAGAGTGCATATGTTATGATCTGGCCTCTAAGAACACCATTTGCTGCTGACAGGTATCAAAATGCAATGTAATTATGCTTCTAATCAGACATGTATGTTTCATCATCATCTAATGATTCCAAATGCATTTTTCCTCTTAGAGATTTAGAGAGAGGGAGATGGAGCTACAACCGGAGACCCAAGAGACTGCAATACAGATATATTTATAAGTACGTCAGAGCGTGCATTTGGCTGGCAGCCTCAGAAGTGACAAAACAGTGCCTGGTGGCTTGGAGCACCTGCCTGGAAAGCAAAATTTCATCATTCCCTTCTCATCTTTCCCCTGAATGAGAGGGTCCGCTCACAAACCAGGTAATGCCTTGGCTCTTTTTGCTGGCCTGTGAGAAATTCTACTTCCCCACCAGAGTCTGAGTAGTTAAATAGCAGTTGCTAAAATCTCAGCATACTCTTTACAATTCTTTCCCAATTAGAAAATATTGAAAGACTACAGTGAACAACCAAATGATGCATCGCTGGCGAATTACTGAGTGCTGTTATGAGGTCTAAGGTTTGGGTATGAGTTCGTTGAGTTTAGAGTGGGATTTTTGCCCTCCCCTATTTCAAGAGGCAGCGTTACAAACACTCGCCTCTGTCAGCTGATTTAATCCAAATCAAAAGTTTTCTTTTTGCCTCTGCAAAAAGCTCCACAAAGCTTTAGAGCAGTCCAAATGGTTTGAATGAAGAATACTTGATTTTAATTGTACTAGACCTTACATAGATTGCTGAAAGCTGGCGATGTGATATAATTCTTCTCTTTGTGTTTAGACATATGCGTAGAAAGAGTCTTTGGAGCTGGATACATAATTCAGTTAAATTATTGGTGGGATGATAGACTAAGGTCAATGCTTCGCTCTGTTCCTTACATATATTCTGGCTGTTTTTTTTTTCACTTGTCAAAGCATTAGAAGAACACCACTAAGGAAAAAGGCTTCTCCAAATAGAGTTGGACGTGAACTTCTGTAAAAGGACATCTTCTGTACTAGTGCAGTGCAGCCGATGCTCTGAGACCACCTGAGGGCATCTTCAGGTAAGGAGCATATCTCTGCCAGGTGATCTGCTGTTTCTTGAGGGATGCAAAGCAGTTCTTGATGTTGAGATGACATTTAGTTTAAAACAGTATAACTCTTCCTGATCACCAACACTGGAAAGCGGTGTTTTTTTCCTTCATTACAGATTACATGGAAACTTGAACAGAATTCCCAACCAAAGAACATAAAGGGTTGCTTAGCCAGTGTTTTGCAATTTGCTTTCCACCTTTTATTCTTATCTCCATCTTCATATTTTTAATTCTGGGTAGAGGCAAACTCTCAAAATCACTGAATTTTTGGTACTTTCTAAAAGATTTTGTGTTCCAGATTCTTTCATGATCCCAAATAACTATATAGGCTCTCATTTCTTAGAATACCTCAGGGCATTTTCCAATTCAGTTAGGCCACTGCAAGAATATTTGTAATAAATACAAATCTGCTTTTTTTCTTGTACTGTCTGGCTCCTGCCTTTAGATATTCTATACCTGTATCCTCTCTGAAAGACTTTATGGTTCTTTCATGTAGATTAATAAGACTATAATCAAACACAGTAAAATGTCTATGGCCAATTCATTTACAGAATATCAAAGGAATAAAAGTAATGGTACAATAGTGCTATTTATATTACAATCCCTTGCACCTCAGTAAGTCCTTCTTATGTCTTGGCCTGCTGTGAAAGTAGGAACTGATGTCATATCTGTTACTTTTAGGCAGCTCCTTTTGCTCCCGTGTTCTTCAAATGATAGGCTCGTGGTCCCAGGTGTCACTCATGGAGACATGAAGCAATGTTTTCAAGTTCATAGTGCATTAGACAACAGCAGGGAGGGCACCAAGGTCACTGGAGCTTGGATGGAAAGGCCTGCAAGGGATATTCATTTTTTAAATGACCCTGCAGAGAAGACAGCACACATGGCCATTAATGTCTTGTCCATAAGTTCAGGCTTTTCTGCTCTCAAGACGTGTGATTTGAGTATTTGTTTTATGGAACCTCACAAAGTCTGTTCCACTGCCAGGACCTAGTGCACAGTCAGTGCTTCTGGACTGCTTTTTTTAGAAAAGGTTTATAACATAGATTAGTTTTTGAGGCTTTTTTTTTTTTTTTTCCTCTGATGACTTTCATTTCATTGTGGGATAGTCCAGGGTTTGTATATCCAGGGGTACATTGCTGAATGGAGTTTGGTTTCCAGGGGTATTTCTAACTTATGTGTCTTACATGCTATTTCCTGCAGTTGTGGGGAAGTGGCTCAGTGACCGAAAGGATCCTTTCCTGTCACTAAGATAAATGCTTCCATATTGAATCTATAATGTTCCAATTTCATATAATGAATTACTGCTACTGACTTGGCATAAACCAATATAAAAATATGCAAAAGGACAAAAGTATAAAATTATATACCAAGTAACAGTTTTTCCGTACCCCATTTTTTTTTATTTCCAGGACTTTGGGGGGTTTTGCTTGTATTTGTGTTACAACAAAGATTAATATATGCTTAGAAATAATTTACAAAATAGAATTTCTAAGATTTGATGGGCTCTGTGAAGTAAATAAAGGAGGTTTGAAACATGCGTAACTTTGAATGGTGAGATACAACCCGAGCAAGATTAGGTAGAGAGATGAGATATTTCAAATCTGATATTTTACCTCTCAGATCATTCATTCTAATGTATCCATTCCTCTGCTGTCGACCAAGTGAAAGCAGGAAAAGATTATGCACCCTCTTTGTTAACTTGGTATTAACTAATGAAAGGTTTTTTTGGGGAAACCCATTGCTGTTGTAATCGGGCCTTAAGCTCGCGGCTGCTCTCATTCTGCCGCTTTGCTCCTCACCTGGGTGACAGAGGGGAGTGCCCAGAGCAGCCCTCGTGCTTTAGCTGTTCTGCAGCTTCAGAAAAAAAAAAATTAAGGTCAGTCCAGGCAGTGAAATACCTCGTTGCAGAGAATTTATTATGTGGAAAGAAATGTTGCATTTATGCCAGTTTTTACTGGCCTCTATTGCTGATGGCATTATAGAAGTCATTTCTAATGGGTCCTCGGGGGCGCTAAGGTATTAACCTACAAAATCAATGTACATCTTGCTTCACAGAGGAGTTTTGGCAAGTTTACCAGGGCAGTCGGTGAGGCTGGGTTTTCAGGTGTCTGCCCATTGAGCATTGAAGGGATCAGAGTTCCTAAATTGCTCTTATGCTTCTGAGAACTCTGCCTTATATTCTGTGTGTCTTGTCACATAGCAAGTTACTGCCCTGAGCAAGTGAATTTTCAGTGCTAAAATTTCTGCAGAACACCTGCTTTCTCATGTCTCTTTTTTTTTTTAATTATTCTTTTTCAAAGAGACTGGCCTCAAAGCAGTATCCAAGTCAGCAGATTAAAAGGGGTTGTTCACAAGAGAAAGTCCAGTAGGAGAAACCTCCCTGAAATACGCTGTTCTGGGAGGAAGCCAAGTTAATAGTTTTTTTTTATCAGAACTATGACAAGGCAGCAGGAGTGCTCTAATTACCGGTGCTTAATGAGAAACCCAACACTATATCAAGGAGAATAACTGTCCTGAGTCTTGTGGCCATTAGGGATATAATTTTTTAAAATAATTTTTGGGTTTCACTCTTTTGGCTTTTTGATGCCACTTTCTTCCCGCCAAGCCACCCTTGCTATACTAATGGCACCACCTTCATTAGCTGTTGCAGGTTCCAAACAAGAGCCAAACTTCAATGCACAAATTCCTAGAAAAGAAACTTGAGTGTTTCAGCTGTTTGCAAAACTACAGATTTTTCACTCAAAAGTGAAAAATTTCCTAAACAGTGGAGCAAGAAGAACGTGATTTGACCGTATCTTCAGCTGGTATAAAAAGATAGAGACTGTTGACAGGTGTCATTGAAAATATCATCTGAAGCTGAAGTGGAATTGCAGTCAAAAACCTTTCAAGTAATCACACAAGTCTTAAAGAGTGAAAAGCAAGAATTATTTCCAAAATGCCAAAAACCTTTCTCCTAGGAGAATCTTTAATTTGCTGCTGACTTTCTGCACATAGGGTTTTTAGATAACTGATGAGGCGATATCTACATTCACTAACAGACTTTCAGTGAAGTAGTACAAAGTCTGGAAATCACATCAGCATCATTCTGCCCTCTTGTGACAGTGGTGGCTCCGGCTGGAGAGCCCTGTCTGTGGCACATCAGTTCTGGCAGGTTGTGAGGGGGTATATGGTTGTGCTTCAGCAGATGGCTTCACCAGGTTTTTGGTTGTTTTCACTTGGAAGGCAGGGAAAAGAAGTACCTTGATTTAGTAGAGAGCACTGCATGAGGAACAGAGGAACATTTTTTGTGAGCTTGTATGTTCTCTAACACTCTGATGTGTACTCTGCATGTATATTCTGATAGGTATTGGAAACTATTGCAACTTTGCAAGATGGATTATCCAAACTTTTTGTTCAATTTCCTGACTTTTGAAAAGAAAAAAAAAAAGTTCTGAGAACAAATAATACCTCAATATACCAAGTCAGATTCCATTAGAATAAAATTTTTGTGATGAATAATATCAAGAATCAATTTTTATGCGTGGAATTAATTTTCTGAATAGTGATCTGCTGAATGTTACCATAATTAGTGCATTCCTTGTAAAGCTGTCAGCACATCTTTTTTAGGGCTGAATTCACCATACAGTGAAGAGGACACAGGTTTTGTCATACAGGTTTTCAGTGAGCACCTTGAGATGGAGCATTGATTGTACATTCTGCCCCCATGCTGTCTTCATCTACAGGAGAGTTAGCATTCGTGGTGTCACTCAAAGTGAACTTTTACTGCCCACAACAACCTATTTCTGTAGCAAAGGTCAGATTTGTTATCTATCAGGATGTAGCAGCACAGTGGAATAATGAGTTGCCACAATGAACCGGCCTTTTTACCTTCTGAATGGGCTTCTAAATCAAGCAGAGGGAGCATTGACTGAAAATCATTGGGTCTGTCTACTTGAAAGGTCATAGTCTGAAATACTGCAAGATAATTTCACCCTGGTTTATATAGTGAAGCAATCTCTAGTACAAAACCCACCACCTACACCAGTTGTTCAGTTCCCTAGCCTTTTGGTGATTTGAAATAGTAATGGGAAAAAAGAAAGACTACTTGGATCAGTCACAGACCTAAATTAGTCAAGGAAAAATAGAAAACAATAATGGCTTGGCTTTTTTATTTATTTATATTTTCCTCCATGGCAAAAGGTGCTATAGCTTGCAGTGACTTTCCTTAGAGAAGGGATATGCTTTCTTAAAGTCCAGGAAGAGCTGCCTGCCTCGGCCAACAGTGGAGGTTACCGTTACCACAGCCTGTGTGGGGGCTGTACATCTTTCCAGGCCTTGCTTTCATAAGTAGTTTATTTTGTCTTGCTCAATACTCAGTTAAATATACCCATTTCCTTTCAACCTTACTTCTCTGATCTAAGGCCCTTCTTTTTGCACTCCTCAGTCAGTACAGGATATTACTTAAACACAGGGCTGTAACTTCCAGTGTAGCCACAGACAGACACGCAGTTCACACGTTCTCCGGGCAGCGACGTCTGGTTTTCAACCAGTCAAATGTTCATCAGTTTTGTCAAATGGAGATGTGACATCCTTATAGGTGCATAAAAGCGATACTCAGCATTATAAAAGTAAAAAATAAACTCCTAGTAACTGGTAAATTAAGCTCTTAATAAATACAACTGCTGCTTGATCAGTTTGTGTGTTTGCCCCTTGGTATATGGTTAAACATCCAATATTAGGCCAAAAATTCTCTGTCTTTCCTCCAATTCCCACTTCTTTTACAGATAAGCCAAAGTTCATTGTCAGTAACATTTGAAACAAGCAAAGTTCTGCTGTTTAAGTGAAGAATATCAGTCTAGACAGGGTCCAATTCCCTACCTGAAATCAGCTTTGCACTGTGTTATTTACCTTTATGATGTTACATTAATACACCCAGCTTTTTCCAGTAGCCATAAAAATATTTAGTTTTACTGCTACAAGACAATGCTGTGACTTGCAAAATATCCTGTGCTCTGGACGTGAGTGAATTTGTGAATTTTCCACCTGAGTGAATTTATCCTCCTCACACAAATCCTTCTCTGATGCAAGGCAATTTCACTCCTTTGGTGCAGGAGGCAGAGCATTTTTGGCTACTGATCTGAAGATGCAAAGCAAAGTACTAACAGTAAATGGTTACCACAGACTTTTCCATCTTCCCTATCAATACCTGCCAGGCATCTCTGAATTACTCTTCTTCACTGAATATAGAGCTGTGGGTAAAAAAAAACTAAAAAAAAACCACACACCCCACAAAAATAAAACTGAGCACTCCATGTCTCACATGGTGCTCTCCAGAGGCAGGATGAAAGAAAAAAGAATAAACCATATCTGACAGATGTTAATGAAACACAGAGGCTTATTTTAATGAAGCACTGGAAAGTGGCCAGTCTATCGTAGTTAGGACTTTATTAGCCAAACAGAAAAAGGAAAGGACACAAAGAATTTTATCTCTTTTCTAAAAAGTAACCTCCTTTAATGATGCTAGGGAGAGTTTTGTATGGTTTTCACAGGGCATCTTCATGGGTACACAAGCAGAAACCCTTACCTCCTGAGAGGCAGAAGTGCTCTGATGACAGTACAGTTCTTGGGCACCAGCACAGCTCCATCCAGATCTGCACATTAAATCCTCCCGTAGCTACCTGGGGAACAGTTTCAAAAGGTCAGTAAGCACCACAAATTCCAAATGACAGTTCCTGAATTTGGTTCAAAATAAAAAAGGCTGGATTTTTCTCTGTTGTCCCACTGTAAATACTACTCAGGCAGTTTAGAGTGATGCTGCAGAACAGTTCTTCCCAGGGACACCCAAAAACCTCCCACTTTTCTCTGAGTAGGTATCAGCCAGTGACACGGCTGCTGTTGCTTGGAGCGATACAAGGCTGTGCCTGGCTACTTTGAACCAGATCTTCTGTTGTAAGCAGCCCACTCCTGTTTTATCTGCCATCACCTAGAGAGGTTATGATATTTAAACATATTACCTTTAAAACAATATTAGGAGGAATAAAATATTAAACTAAATGTAATAAAGAGATAAAGAAACATGCGCACAAGGTAAAATGCTAACTTTAAATATTAAAAAAAACCCAAAACAAACAAGTTGAGGGAACTCATGGACCAGAAGTCTCAAGATTTATTCTACATTATTATATTAACTTCAGGATTTAAATTTGGCTTTTGTTCCAAGTAGACTCCTTAAGGAGTGGTGGCTAATTTTCAACATATTTAAAAGTGTACACTGAGCCCTCCCAAAAGAGTAATTTCATTAATTGCTTGGTACTACTGCTGCTTGGACTTATAATCCTTTTTTTAAATTACAAAGAGTATTGAAGCCAAGACATCTTCCCTACATGAAACACCACAAAAAATTACCCTCTATGATTCTGCTGCTGCTGTTGACACAGTGGTCCTCTGCAAATTTCATGATATTTCTGGAAAGGGATCTGTTTATAATATTATTAATGTACACATGATCCCTACAAGCCTTCATTTTAATCTTGGTTAAATAGCCAAGTTATTAAGTAATAATTCCTGGTGCTGGAAATACATCATCATCCCATGAGACAAAACAGGAACAGGGAATGTTTAAGGCACTGGCATTTTAAAGCTAATTTAAGGAGGATTTATCACAATTAGAAAGAGATAATGAGAGACATATGCAAATTGTCTGGCTAATAGTGATCCACATTCTACCACCATCATCAAGCTGAAGCAGAGGTTAGAAGGGCAAACTCCTGCCCTGTCTGCAAACACCGATGTGACTGCAGCGGCACAAGCTAAGACTTTCCATCACTATCCAAAGAATTAGTGTGAGAGCAGCTGTGAGTAGTATTTAATAGTCCAAGACACCTGAAATGTTATTGAAAAGAATAAGAATTCTGTGGCTTAAGGCAATATAATTAACCCTGCCTTCCGCTCTGATTTATCTACAGAAGAAATACCTAGCACAAATTTTATCGACTGCAGTCGTGATTTCGGCAGAGAAAGGCTTGTGAAAAGGTGAATGCTGGATTAAGTCTTCAGGATTAAGAAGTTGTTTAAGTACCATCTCACAGGCGTTCTGCGTCTCCAGCTAGAGCTGCCCATCTGTCTCTGTTGAACAGGTACCAATTTCAATGCCATTGATACTCCCCAGGCTGCAGTTTCAGGCCTGCCATCTAAAACTTCTGGTTCCTAGTCCCCTTTTAGTGATTATACAGCTTTATTCCTGTCCGTGCTAAAAGTGGGTTTTTCCTGTAAAGCTAAAAGTCTGTGTGCGTGTGGATGGACCAATGGGTGAATGGAAGGAAGAAGGTAAAGCGAGCAAACAAGGCACACAGGCAAAATGGTAAAAAGGTTTTTGAGCTCTCTCCAGAAGTGGCATTAGTATTATGTGAGAATGGCAGCTCCGCTTGGCAAAAGCTGAGCTGAAATCCAGATCAGTGAATGGTAGGAAAAAAGAGAAAACTGGGCCATGGAATAGCAAGCCATCTGATGGATGCTGGAGAGGTGAATATTTGAGAAGGTTAATCCTAATAGAGAAGGCAACAAAACATATGAAAGGAGTCTAATGTGTGCCAGTTTCCAGGAAAAAAAAAAAAAAAATAGCCATTCTGCTACAGGGGCAAGCGCTAAATAATGGGCAAGCACTGTCAAAGGTTTGGTTGACTAGGTCTTCTCTGCAGCAATATAAACCACACTGCTTAAGAAAAGAAATTAATAAAAAAATCTGATGTTCTAGATTTTATTACTTTTGCCTAGTTGTAGTTGAAGTTGAGACTTTGCAGAAGACCTCTTCAGAGTTTGGGGATCCATGTGAAATGGTTTTAAGGTCTAATGAAAGCCCCAAGTAGATTATCTAAATATATGCAAAAAACCTTTGGTATCAGTGTTAGCAGTGGGTTTTGTTCATTGTTATATTTTGCTGTGTGTTTTTCTTGGGATCATCTAAAGGAAATACCAGAATCTTTAAAATACATTAGCGCAAATTTGGAATACTTACTTTTTGCATTGCCTCCATGTGGTAAATTAAATTTCAGGGCAACGCAAATTAGATTTTGGAGCAAGTAAAAGGGTCAGCCTAAGGGTTTGTAGCCCCATCAATAATGGAACTTGTGTTCTAATATGAAATTAATTCAGCACATCCTGTTTTACGTGGATAATTTAACACAGCAGCTTTCAAATTTGCTGAGACTGAAGGCTAAAGTCTCAATAAGTCATTTAAAACATGTTCCAAAAATTGAGATGTAGTAATTTTTCAGCTTACCTGACTCAACTATGTTTTGTGCCAAAACTATGGAATAGATTCACTTCACTCCTTTTTAAGCCCTGCACTGTTTAGAGCCTATACTGTTTTTTTAATGTGGAGCTTTGAATTGTTTTTTGTGACTGATAAGGAGGGCAGCAAGAAACACACTGTGTCTTTGTAGCTTCCAAGTGTGCTTACCACTATTAAAAACCAGCTTGATGCAAACTTAAACCCAAGCTGCTGATGCAGACTTTTAGCAAGAAAGCGCTGGGAGGAAGAGATTTGTGTAGAAGAAAAGCAGAGTTGATTGAAACAAGGAGGTCTGAAATTAAATGCAATGTTTCTAGTCTTTGTTACAAGATCAGGAGGTATTTCCTTTCCATCTTGAACTCTCCAGATGTGTCTGACCTTATTCTTGTCCTGCTGGATATATTTTTTACTGTGCAATCTAGAAATTTTTCAGGAAGGTTTTGCTTGTGTTTGTGGGCTATTGTAGATTAGTTAAAAATTATTTGGGTTTCAAATATGCTTCAAATAAATTTAAAATTTGAAACAGTTTTATTTTTCATTACCTTTCTGTATTAACTGTGTTGCTAGATTCTTCTCGTTTCTCTAGTGAAGCTGAATTTGCCCTTTCAGTAATTCTGCCTAACTAAAACCAGAGGTAAAGCAGAATCAATATTAATCTTTTTATGCCCAGGAGAAAACCAGTGTTTGCCCCAGTGGTCCATCTCTAGGCTAGAACTGGAAGAGCTCACACTCGTTTAGTGCGGTTTAAACTTGTCACTATAAGTGGATTTTTGCCAGTCTGAAAGTCCATCCCCACTGCCCCTGCAGCCTCTTGCAAACTTCAGCTCTTGTTTTGTTCTCTTTTTTTAGGGATACTCATACTGTTTTCCTCACCTTGGAAATTTTCAGTACTGCACTAAATTACATGACTAACATCTCACAGGCACGGTTTGTTTCTTCAGGAAGTACCAGGAGATGGGAGTCAGAAATAGAAGATCACTCGCTGTGCCACAGGGACAATATGGTAACATGAATACCGTCTCTAGCTCCCTCCTTCATCCTCCCAGTCCCACAGCTCTGTAACCATGTAGGGAATATTAAGAAAAATAGGTAACCAATATAGTGCAAACAGTCGAAAGGAAACACAGAGTTATTAAAGCCTGAAATAACTTAGTCTTGACATAAAATCCCTACCAGGTGAGTAAATCCAGTCGCCCTTAGCAAGTATGGGTTAATATACTGCAAATCTTGCTTTGAGCAACACTGACTACTGAAACAAGACTGAAAACCACGTCCAGTCCCACAGATGTTTCTGCTTTTTGGCTATTTCAGTTGTTTCTTCATCAAATTAGGTCTCTAGAGTCAAGATAAAGATGCAGATGCCTTGGGTATGTTTACACGGTGCATCAGAGATCTCTGACCCGCTCTGTTCCATGCACACAGACCTGTCCAGCTCTGCATGAAGATGCCAGCTCAAGTCCCAAAAGCAACACATAAGCTGCATCTGTGCATCATTTGGCTTACACTTCAGGCTCACTTCTCAGCATGGGCTGTAAATGCAGTGAGACTCTCCATTTACAACACCAGGCTAGCCCTGGTCATGTACAGATCTCCATGTTGACTGATTTTTAGAATCCTTGTTTTCCAACACTTGTGTTAGTTTCTGATTTGGAGCATTTTCATGTCTCATGGAATAAGGTCGATTTGAAATGTTACTTTTAATTCTAGCAATTCTCTGTTCATAAATGCAAGGTTTTCTAAATGGAAATTTGTTTTGAAATAAAAGTAAGTTCTCTGTTTTCAAAAAACATTTAGAGGACAGAGAAGTGTTGAATATCTGATACATTTTGATTGGTTCTTATTCCTTAAAAGCTACAGGCTGAAATCATCATTATTTCTATAGCACCTGAAGACATTGACAAGGCCTGAAAGTAAGTGGAAAATACTGCATCACAGTCCATACACTTACTTTCTATTTTAAAAAGACAAGTAGGTATAACTAAAAATCAGAATAAATGGGAACAAATTCAGAGCTGCAATAAGTTGGCTGTAGGTATGTCCAACCCCTTTGAGTGCTACGTTGCTGCCGTGCTGGAAGAGGGGACATGGGAACTCCAGAGCGGGTCTGACCCTGTGGGACAGAGAGGAAAGGGAAAGGGCAGCCAAAAGGTCTTGCTGTGATTCCAAGAGTGAGGGTGTCTTCACGTGTACTATCACTGTTCACACAGCTAAATCACGTGGAGATGATTTCTTTCTCGAATGTGTATTAATCAAAATGGCTCAGACTGCAATATATACTAAACATGCAAGAAATATCAGGAATTTCTATCGCTGTGTTCTGGCCCGCTGTGCACAGCAAGTAAATCTTCCACTAGATTTGACTTCCAGCAGGAGTCTGTGAAAGGACGTGTCACTGTAACTGTGCATTTATTTTTGCCTAGCAGACTTGTGCCTTCCTGGAATAGACCTGCTAGTCAGCAGCAGCATCTGGTATCATCAGAAAGTTCTAAAAAAATACAGTATTAGATCAATCTGTTCATCCTAGAAGAATTTTAGTTCCTTTTGCTCTATTTATGGGGCAGTTGTTCTTTTACCATGTACAGCTTTCATAGTGATAAAGAAGCAAAACAATTATGTTGTTTTGTTGGGTTTTTTTCATTTAAGAATCTAAGCTACTAAATCATTTAAGCGTATGCTGAAACTCGGTGGGTTTTAATAAGATTTAGCCACACGCTGAAGGAAAGTAGGTATTTAATGCCTTATGAAAAAAATGGATATCTAAGGAAAACACTTAATGATATAACAGTACCTTTTTTTCTGTATCTAAGAGGCTTCAGTTCAATGCACAAGTGTAGTATTAAACTTCTAAGATTAATCTAGTTAGTTCTTTCGTACACTGCAGAGAGACAGCGACGGACAGCTGTCGTGGTTGGGCAAGTTTTTATAGATTTTATAATAGTAGTGATCCTTTAGTCTCCTGTCCTACTCTAATGTCTTAGCCATCCGCTCCCGCAGGGATATTAGGTGTGGACTCTCCTAGTTCCACACTGAGCTGCTTTAAAAGGTGATTGTTTTCCTCAATATATAATACCACAATTATTTGGGTACTCAAATTTCATGGCCAGTGGTCACCTTCATGAATAAAATTTCATGACAGTGGCCTAGCCTGTCTTTGCCAAGCCGTTAGCCTGGCCCCACTCTGTAAAACTATACTACACACAGCACAGTAGGTTAATGATTGTGTGAGTGAAGCCACTGTTACCTTCCCAGCTGAAGGTTATCTGCTTTGACAGCGTTTGCTCATGTCCAGTGAACCATAAGTCATATTCTAAGAGTACTTACCACTTACTGCCAAGGCAATTCATGAGCGGTTTGTGAGGAAAAAAATGTGAGCAGGAATGAGGAGGACACATGAAATTTTGGAGGGGAAAAATAAGGTATTAGGCAATGCTAACTCATCAAAATAGGCCATGAAATAGGCTATAAAAGAGATGAAACAATAAGAGAGCCATCATTGTGGAGATAACTACAGGACCATCCATGTCAGTCCAGTACGTACTTTTCACTCGCTCCCACACCAGCCTGATTTGAAAGCAATCTTTGACATTTGGGCTCTGTTAGAACACTTCTTGCCATGAGCTCACTGTATAGTTTCACAGATATTACTGAAGTCTCACACAGTGCCTGTGAGGTAGATCAGTGAAGTTATCTTATTTTTTCAGATGAGTAAATTACAGCATAGAGAGGTGAGTGGTTTTTATTTTTGCTTTTTCTTTTTTTTCCCTGAGACCACAGCAAGCCAGAAGCAAGATCCCAAGACTCTTGGCTCCTTCATCCTGGTTTTATAACCTGCACCGCATACCTCTGATTTAACAGAGTTCTGGTAAGGAATTTTTGTGTGTTAAATATGTCTGATTATGCATCAGATGTATCAACAGTTTGTGCTAGTCTCTGTGCATTGAAAGAGAAGGAGGAGGTGCTGCTCAATAGTATTGTAGTTAATAATGTTTTGCCAATCAGCTACAGAAATGTGAATTAGCTAGAAATAATATATTTTGCATTAGATAAATACACATTAAGTAAAATATTTTTATTTGGGAATATAGCTAGAGTGCTGAATGGCTGTTTATTTTTAGAGGCTGATTGACAACATCATGGTTCTAATCCAAAAGAAACCCCTAATAATTTTCCTTTTGAAAAGCAAAGGGGTAAGTACTAAGATCTTCTGGCTAAAAATATAAAATCAGTCATTCTGTGGAATGTATATTTACAGTTATAAGAAATATAGAAAGAACTGAAAAAAAAATACAGGGCAATAAAGATTGATTCAACTGATAGCTTAATATTAAATATTAATTACAAAGGTCTTGCCAAACTGCAAATTGTCCAAAATGACTGACCAAATCACAAAGTTAAACATCCTCAGGCAAAGCAAGCTATATATCAGCGAAGGTCATTACAGTTTCCTCAGAGGGGTTAGCTCTTTCACTTGCAATTGAGCTGGGTTTTTAAAAATAGTTTGAATATGCAGACTTAAAGGTCTTGCTCTTTGTTAAACAGAGAGGCTTTGAAGCCAATTCCCCGTAACAGTTGTTAATGAATACTAGCGAGTTATTAGGATGTTACTTGTCTCAGCTTTGCTATGTGATACTGTGTGTGAAGGCTACATCAGCCACACAATAGTTGTGTGAGCAGAGATTTAATTAGCTATATTTTATTGGTCTTGCCTTGAGGCCACAAAAGTAAAAGGACTGAAAGAAGAGCAAAGGAAAGATTTTTTTTGTCTTCCACGGGAGCAGTCTCAGGATCACGGGCAGAGCGCTCTGCACTGCATCTGTGCCATTGCACCTGTTACCATTGCGCCGCTGTTTCAGGCCATGGCAATAGAGTTAGTTTCCTTTATTATATCTGTATGTCATTTGCATAGGATTTACTACAAAACTAGAAGTGATATGAAACACTGAGAAACTAGCGATCACTTTCTTCACGTGTAGGTAAACTTACATCCATGTTCAGAAGTCTGCTGACAATATTGCACAACGTGGCATATTTTCTGCAATTGATTTGAGCAGTAGGAACAGCAAAAGCCCAAAGGCAGCTCAAGTACCCTCTTCACGAGATGATGGGGCACTGCTAACTGAATCAAAGCTAAGACTAAGCATTACTTGAAACTTACTACCATTCAAGTGAGACCAGTTAAAAAGCTAGCGCCAATTTAGGACTAATGACCTTGAGCTGTGTTGTATCATTGGCTCCAGCTGAATATGGATCTGGCTCAGCTGAGGGGTAGGCAGGAACTCACGGTAAAGAAATTATAAGTAACAAGCCGCTGCATGAGAGGCTCCGTTTGCCTTACTTTCAGCCCTCGTTCCCCACAAAATTGACGGTAAATGCACAATATCTTATTGTCCATGGTTGGTTAGAGAATTCCAGATTGAAAGGGGCTGGGGTTACTCTTGCCTAGCAGATGAAATGCTAACTGTATTTCAGTGTATTTGTGTATAGCAGTGGAGAACATAATTTATCTAGGATGTCAGGAATGACATTGCTTTTAATTAACCCTAAATAATGTTATGAGGCTTTGCTCAACTACTGTGTAAGTACATGTATAGATACAGAATTGGAAAGTGTTGGAAATTCCTGTAAACCTTGCTAGGAGAAACCTGTTAGGAGCTTGTAGCAGGTATTTATTTTATGTTTTAAAAATTCAATAGTCTCCAGTTAATCTGCCCTCTGGTAATCCACAGAATAGTGATTGAGCCAGACACTTAGCTGGTATAATGTAGTGAAGCTCTTCTGAAAGCAACAGTTAGGCTGCTACTCTAAGATATAAGAGGCTTAGGCTCAATTCCCTAATTTACCACAGATCTCTTGTGTAACCTTGGACAAAGTCTGTATTTCTAGATGGAAAAAAAAAGGGTTTACAGGCATCAAACAAAGTTCAAATCCTGACAATGCTCAGACTTTCTACATGATGCATAAGGACAGCAAGGCTCATTACATGGATTGCAAAATAAAAAACACAGTGGCTGGACACTAAGGAGGCTCCTCAGTGTCCTCACATAATTTCTATATGCTTTTAGGAAGCCAATTCCATGGTATTTCCAATAAGAATCCTCTGGTATTGCTTACATAACCAGTGGAGCACCCAGTTTCTTGTTGCCCCTGAAGACAGGCACAAAGTAGGAGCCAAGCTCTTCGGTTCTGTCATGACAAAAGCCTTTGCAGGCAGACATGGAAGCAAGTTTTTCTAGTCTCTGGTCAAAACACAGCTGAGAGCATGTTTCAAGCATCACATCTCTGGAATTGGGCATCTAAAGAGGGACTTCAGAGAAATTAATGACTGTAACATTTAATCTTTCTATTGTTGCTTCACAGCCTCAATGTGGAATTGGAAGGTGGATGCATTAAGGAGTATAAAGCACTCAGATATTGTAGCAATGGGGACCATGTAAGTAGCTAAAATGAATAGATCCTGTCATTTATAATAGCTGAGATTTTGAGCGCCAGAGTGCATTACAAGTGAGTACGGGGGGAAGGTTTGAGCTCTTCAGAGTTAATAGCCTGATCTCTGATCCATACAGGTAGAGCTGTCTGGGGGGCTGTTGTACGGAGATGAGCCAGACTGTAAAGGTCTACCCTGCAGGCAGGACTGCAGAATGGGCACCTTCACAGCAGCAAAGCAAATGCAGGATGTAAGAAAAGGGCCAAGTGAGCAGTGATGTCAGCACCCTTTTTGTAGCTTTGTGCTTCAGTTCACGATGGAAGAAATCTGTGTGGTGGACGCGGTTCCAGGAATAAAGGGATGGAAAACATTTTAGGGAACAATTCTATCATAAGAAAGGGTTGAAAAGTGGGCCTGGCAACAATTTTAGAGGCCAAAAGAAAATGAGAAACAAGGAGGAGAAAATATTAAGTCAAATGAGAAATGTATGGCAGGTCTTCTGTGAAATTAGAGAAATGTTTTTGGAGTGAATTCTACAAAATTATCACAAGACAAGTATCTAAGGAAGATGGGTGTGTTAGCATGCATGTAGTACATCAGGAAAGTTTCATGCTTCCCACCTGCAGGAAACTGCTTTGTCAAATGACATCTCACCATGAGCTGACCATCCACTGACCACGCGGAAGTGTGGTGGAAGTAAAAGAAATCCAAATACTTTCTTCCTTAGGAGGGGTCTCAGTCCAAACACGAGCAGATTTTGTGTTCAGATTAAGAAACAGGATGAATATTTGCCTCTCTTAGCAACAGGGAAAGATATTCTTCAGCTTTCATTGAGTTACAGCATTAAAATATGTGTTTATTTGTTTCTTCTATTAAGTGGCAGATATATAGCTTTCCACTTAACAAGTTGGCAAAATTTTGTCTATATCCTCCACTCTGACAATAGGAAAATCACTGCCTTTAAAGTGGGCCTTTTGGTAGGTCCCCATAGCTCTGTCTCCACTATTGGAAAGAGGTTTTGGTTTTTTTAATTTCCTGTTAGCTCTGAGGCAATTAATGTGTGGGAAAATCTACAGCTGGGGGGAAATTTTTCCAACAAAACACCTCTGATAAATACTGATTTGTCAAAATCAAAACTGTTCTGGGAATCTGTTTTCATTCAGTTCTAGTTCTGAAATTGTCAGCATATCTGGTTCTGTGCTCTCAAAATGAAAGCTAATGGGTTTGGGCTTTGGACAATTTTTGGATTGACTTGGACTAGAAGTGTAGTTTGAACTCTCCTTTTGTTAAAGAAAAAACCCCAAAACACTAGGGAAATCCGAACATGAGCAAAACACTTTGCCATTTTTTTTTATATGACACAAAATGACTTATTTGTAAGAGGGTTGTACCATAAGTTGCATATATGTGTTCAGTTTAAAAGAACTCAACAAACAAAATACCCAAACTTCATAATACTTTCTTCCCTAGCAGAAAAAAAGAAAACAAAACCAAAACAAGGACAGAGAACCTGTATCCAAATGACCCTCTTTAATAACGAACTCTCCACTGTTTCCTCAGTTCGACGAAGGGCCTGTGTATTACTGTCATGATAGATGAGACTTGCTGAGACCTCAGATAAAGACTCCTGTGGAAGAGCATAATAGATGGATAGTTCAAAACCACAGCACTGGCTTCTTCTTGCTTTCCTTAAAATCCTGACCTTGGTAGCTTTTCAGGCCATGCCTGTGTTTCCTGTAATGCATTTATTTGATGTGAGCTAACATTTTTCTAAGCTGCTCTGTCAAGTGATTAAAGTTATTAGTAAAATTATGACAACATTTGTTGTCCCTTATAAGAGATGAAAATTATTTTTTTACTTCGTGTTATATGTACACTCAGTTCGAGTATTAATAATGATAGAAGTATCCAAATAGTTCCTTCATTTACCTTGGTATTACACAATTTTTTTAAAACTAACAACCGAAGAAAATAGCAGATTTTCTTTTTAGAGGAAAGAGGAGTAAAACGAATCCAGCAATAGCTATAAACCAAATTAAGAACACAGATTTATAAGCTTCTTTACCTTTAAAAGCTAGACAGAGCAAAATCTGTTGCTATTGTTATTTTTATCCTGAAAAGTCACCCTGCGCTCCAATATACTAAGTGGTACTATGTACACTGCTCACTGTAAAACAGCTAAACATCCATGAGTCATTTGTTTAATCATTTCTGAGTTTTTATGCCAAGCACCTGCCTTTTAATTTGCTACGACCAACCTGAAACATCTGTCAATTTTTTCCCCATGAATTAATAACTCTGTAATTAAAATCCTGCAGAGAGCTCAGCTGAGACTCCTGGTTAATTAGGACAGGAGATAGCCATGTGAGCGGCATGGCATTACATTAGTTGGAGGAGGCTTGGATTTAAACCAGGGCTCTGTGGGTGACACGGAGCTACCAGTCCATGATTTAACAAGGAAGCTCTTAGATATTTGTTCCAGTAGCCAGTACGTCTATTTGTGGGCAGTCAAATATTGCTGAAATTATTTAATCAGGATGCAGTGCCTGAAAACTATTTTCTTTAAATATGTATTTTTAAAGGATCTGGTTTTATTTATTGTTATTCTCCAAATACTAAGAAAATGAGAAGAAACAGTGCTGAACTAAGCTTTTGCCTTGAGCTGTTTTGCACTTCAAGTGGCAGTGGGAGTGTCACGAAGAGAAAAATGGCTTTCTTGGTAAAGGCAATACCTGCTGCTGATGTGCAAAGGTTGAGGATTTTAGTTTCTTCCTGGATTGCTTTCTACTGCAGTGGTGTCTAAATAATCAAGGTTGTTGCTGGTACTCAAAATATCAGCTTGATTCAGGTTGATTCCTGCATCTTTTGAAAGGATTCATATACCACATACTTCATAATAAGGATTTGGGGATTGCTTTTTTGCTTTTTGTTTTGTTTTAAAACAGCAGACAAAGATATTTGTTGTTGTATTATATCTCAGCACACCTATAGATGAAAACATCTGAAGACCTCATCACTTGTCAAGTTTTTTTTTTAATTTTAAGAAGTGCACCGATTAATACCACAGAATTTTTCAAGCTTGCTCATTGAAGGCAAAGAAATTTGTATTGCAGCTAAGAGTAAGATATGAAAGATTTTTGTCATAAACTTCCATAATTTGAAAACAAAAATAAATTAAACTTGTAGCACACAGTAGTGTATACCATAGGTAATCTGAATGTCCTGCCGTGTACCGCAGAGAAAAAAAAGTATCATGGTAACTCAGAGGGCATTCCTGTTTAAATTAGACAATTGTGTTTTACTACTGTCCAAATTCACAAAGCATCTCCTACGAAATAAACTTTTTTATATAGCCTCTAATGTAAAGAGATGTCTGGCCAATTAATATATTCTTTATTGTCAGCTTAAATCTGAACCAGTTACTTGCTATTTTCCTGTGCAGAGAAGATGGTAGATGATAGAAAAGTTCCCAACTTCTCATATGCTAGCTTGCTGTAAATCTGAATTACTAAATTCATACCTTATTTTCCCTTTTGAGCTTGCTCTTTACACAGCAGTATATAGAAGTTTCATCCCGGTCATGGGAAAAATATCTACAATTTAAGATTCAGGGAGTTTTTTATTTCTTCTTAAGTTTTCCTTTGAGACTCAAGCAGAGGATTCTACCTTCCAGTGGATAAGGTATATTTAATAATTAACCTCATATGAGAAAGTTGAGTCAAGACTTGCAATATTCTTCAGTATAGTAATTATTTCATCATTTCTTTATAAATCTAGAATCTATTGCCAGAAAATACGCCTCTGGAGAGAAGCTGGGGGAACTGGATGATGCATCTTTGTCTCTGAGAAGGTGAACTTGAGAAAGTTTTTGGTAAGTTTCCTAAATACACAACAGAATATTTATCTTCAGCCTTGATCCGGGGAAAAAGGAGTATTGTTTCCTGAAAGGGAGGAGAGGCAGGAAAGCTTTTGGATTAACCAATCCAAAACAGGTACGGGTAGAATCCCAGAGGAAAGTAATGTGTAATATCATTAAAATTTTTTTTAAAGTGAGTACATGTAAAATACTTATTTCTGAAAGATTTGACGCTCAGCCTTATGTAAAACAAGGTATAGATGGTTTTAATTTCAAATTAGCTGTGACTCCCGTAGTGTGTTATTAAAAAAAGTTTTTCAATTGGAATTCTCAGTGTTTTAGAAGAGAGAGAAATGCAGATTTGTCCAACTTCACATGCAAGTCCTAGGGCAGTGACAGTGTGCTGAGGCTGTGGGGTCCAAAACTGCAGCACAGAACCCAGAGTGAGAAAACCTGTCATCCACTTGTCAGTCCTGAAAAATACCACCTCTCTTCCCTGCTTCTACCTTTTGAGAGCTTTGCATTGCATATATAGAGATATTTTTTTTAAAATCTCAAATTAGAGGAAAGCATTATAACATTGAAGAGCTGCATCTGAACCACACTGTGTGTGTGAGAAAACTTAATATGGCTGATACGGTGTTGCCTTCCCGATAAACCATCCTTCACTTCCAGTGCCCACCGCATGAAAAATGAGGAGATTCATTGAACAAGATTGCCCTCTGCGGGCTGCAGACACCTCCTTCCCTCACTGTGATATTTGTTCCCCTTTTCTACACAGGGAAATTAAATATGCTGCGAACATAATGGGGTTTAGATTTAAAAAAAAACCACAAAAAAACCACCCAGTAATTACTTGAATAGATATTTGGGGACAGCTCTTTATTCTTACCGAGATTGGGTCCCAAACATTAATTTAATTTGCCTAAATAGCTCCTGCTTAGGTTTGCTGTTATCTGAAGGCAATGAACTAATGGAGATGATGCACAAGGGATTTGATTTAGCCTTCTAGCTGTTTGTTCAAGTTGAGCTACCAGCACAGACCATAACCAGCATCTGGTCTAATGAGCTACACTGAGAGTCCCGCTGATTGCATCTTTGTTGTACTGGATAACAAGGAAGAATCACACTAAAATAGACTTCTGGTGAAGGCTGTGAGAGTAAATACAATTCTTGGGAGACGGAGGAGCGAATACTTTGCAACTCCTTACCTAATCTCTGCTGAATAATGATATCTTAAGAATCTCATTTTTAAACTAAGCCAAAAATCATCACCACGGTTTATAATTTTCATGTAACAAATAACAGCAGGTACAAATCAATATCATAAAACAGTGTATGAATATGACAGCTGTTTAAGCATTTCATTCAATGTATTGTGTATGTAATTCCTTGAAAATAGGACTGAAGACTAGATAGGGTAAAAGTGTGATTTTTAAAAAACTGAATGAATGATATTTAACTCTAAACTTTAAAACCAGCAAAGCTAGGTTGAAAAAATCTCTGCGTAGCTATAGCAATTAGGGATGTGATTTTGTATTCATAATTGACATAGCAACATCAACAAAACCTCTAGTACAAATAAAATTACATTGTCAAACCTGCTTATGTTGGTAAAATACATGTTAGCTCAGGAGGCAGACATAAACTTTGCCACTAAACACTTTTGTTTCAAAACAGTTTCCAGAGAGAAATTATTTAGCCTCTTCTTTCTTTTTATAACATACTATGTGTGCTTGCAAAAGATGGAAAATGTCCCTTAATAGTAATAATTAAGTATAATATTGTACCTGAAATAATAGTAAAATTGCAAAGAGTGCAGTAGGACTCTCCTGGGACTCTTTGATCACAGACTTATAAATAGCAAGGACTCCAGAGAAGGCTAAAGAGTCAGGCAGCCTTGTTTCTAGCAGAACCTGAAGCCCACTAGGAGTTCATAGATCTAGAATAATAGCTGATTTCAATGAGTAGCTTTAATCAGTAAATTCCAATAGAAAAAGACTTCATCAGATTTTTTTCTCCTGAGTAGCCAAATAAAATATGTACTCTGAAACAAGAACTGACTCACATTGCAGGTTTAACAAGGGCTAATTTAAATAGGCCCTTAATTCAGTATTAAAAGAGCAAATGAAACAAACACCTAAGTTTAGAGGACTTATGTGAAAATTCCGCAAACAAGAATAAATAAACAAACTCCTGTTCTGATAGATGATGTCTGGCTTATAACCAAATGACAAGAACAACAGAAGTGTGGAAAATTGAGGTGCAGTCATAGAAATAGTCTCAAATGGAACCTCACCAAGCTGTATCATGAACTCCACCTGTTTACTATAGGAAGAGTAAGAAAAAGACTCAGCTCGTACATTCATTGTACATGATCAAGTTGCCTAAAAGTTCTTGTAATAACTTGCTTTTTGTACAGATACTCGCAGGTACACACAAAAGTGTGTACCAGCCTTTATGTTAAAGCCATCCAGTAGATGGGGCCATAGAGATATTCAAAATGCAAAATAAAGTAAAATGAGTCTATCCTAGGAAGAACCGTCATAATCTGTGCAAATACAGCTTTGTTAATTCATGAAATTCTAATGTCAGGCAAATAATTTATTTGGTTATATCATTTTCTGAGTGTATGACTGATTAAGCTGTATTCAAATGCTTGTTAATATGATTCCATATTTGTTTGATTCTGAAATAATTACAACTCTCAGTCAACAAAAATTATGGCTGAGGCTTTAATTTATTCATGCCACATAGGTTCCCAAGTTTTGTATAGGTCTGAGATAGTCAGAGGTGTGATGAACCGACACAATTAAAGTCATTGCTAGTAATTGTAGCAAGAAAGTCCCACACGTGGAAATGTGTATGCGGCGAGAGGAACATGTTAGTGGTTCCTACATAAGACAAAGGATGACTTTATGAATGTAACTTACATGTGCTTTTTTTTTCCCCCCTGCTTCTTTGAGGTCTGTGCATCTGTTCCTGTTAAACCTGTGAAATGGAAAAGGACATATGGGTTTCAGAGAACAGGTATGAATGTTGCGGGAGCAGTGGTCAGCCCCAGTGATTCCATAGCAGCAGATGCTAAAGGTTTCAGGTCTACTGCTAAAGGTGTGTGTCTACAGACAGTGTGCTGTACGGTGTAGCAGAAGTTGTCATTCTCACTGTGTTTGCCAGTTGTCTTTTAAAATAAATTAATTGTGTGTAATCAATTTAACCCGCAAATTACATCAGGTATCAGTTTAAAAGCATACATTGTATTTTGCTGCCTTTGAAAAGCCTGATTTTTCTGGGGTCTTGTACCTGAAGTGAAGGTCTTAACACTCATAGCATAAAGCTGATCCTTTAAAGTCAGTTCTGCTATAAAAAGTTCTTCAAAATACATGAAATAACCCCAAAATTACCATTCATCTTCTGTGCTGAACAGACCCATGGGGGTGAGTGCTGCAAGACAGCTATTTTTCCCCTTTCTGCTAAAGTTAACACAGGTTTCCAAGTCACAGGTGCCAACCGGCAGGTCAGAGCCCCTCGGTAGGTTTGACCCAGGCGTTCCGAGCTTTGCCTTATGAAATGCCAATTTTCTGGTGGTTTCGGCTGTTAAGTCCCATTTAGGAGATGGCTGAGGGACCTTTGAGTTGGCGGTAAATGGGGGGTCCTGTCACCCGTTAAACCCTGGCCGAGGAGCAGGGAAAGGAGGAGGTGGTTACGCGATGGAGTCGGTGCGGTGCTCTGGGCCCGGCACCGAGGTGCGGGGCTGACCCGTCCGTGAGGCGCAGCCCCCGGGCCCGGGGCCGGGCAGGGCCGCTCCCCGCCCGCGTTAGCACTTACCCCGCCGCTCCGCGGGCACGGCCGCCGTGTGGGCCTGCGGGGGCGGTGCTGCCGGCCCGGCCCGCGATCAGCAGCGAGGAGCCGCGACGGCACCTGGAGGCGGCTCCGCCCCAGTCCCAGGAAGGGAGCGACCAGCGGGGCGGAGGGGAGCGGCCGGATCCGGCGGGACGGGACGGGTCGGGGCTGCCGCCCCTCAGAGGCCGCGCGACTCCGCCGGCAGCGGCCATGGCTTTCGGGAAGGCTCCGAAAGACCCTTTCGGCACCGCCGTGGGCAGCCTGGTCGGTGAGTAAGGAGAGGGCATCCCGTCCCGTCCCGCCCTGCCCCGCCGCCCGCCTGAGGGGAGCCGGGGGCCGCCGTTTCCCGCCTCGCTGCCCGGGCCGTGAGGGGCGCGGCAGGACGGCGCCTCACAGCTCTTCCCGCCCGGCCCGGCGGGGCTCGGCGGCCCGCGGGGTCCCCGGCCGTTGCTGAACGACGGCTCCCCTTGGCTTTTCAGACCGGGCGACGTGCGGAGCGCTGCAGACCGAGGAGTGGGGACAGTTCATGCACATCTGCGACGTGGTCAACGCGACGGAGGAGGGGTGAGCGCTGCGGGTCTGGGGGTGGCGGGGCGCTCCCGGTGCCGGAGATCACCTGTGGGAAACGGGAACAGCCGGGTTTTCGTCCCCGGAGTAGCAGGCGATACAGCGCGCTTGTAAAGTTACCCAAAATGGTATAGCAGCAGCGGGGTGCAGGTGTCTTTGTTCCTAGGGGAGAGTTTTGCCCATCTCAGTGGGTTTTGCTCAGACGTTGGGACTTGCAGGGATCAGATTTGTAGGCTTTTCCCTGTAGACAAGCGCTAAAGAAGGGTGATCGAAGGTTCTTACCTGAGCCCGGTGTATTTTGTACAACCTGCACTGCCCGTCAGGCTAAAGGGGTGCCCTTGTGCTCTGCAAAACCCATTGCCTACCACACAACTTAAAACCCTGTGCTTTTAACTTAACCAGAGTTCCCCACTCTGCAGTGTCTCAGCTAAACTGCATCACGGCAGGAGCGAAGCGATGGTTGGGTTTCTGGTCAGTGGGATCTGCTGTATCACCATGTGTGTCCAGGGCTCCCGGGACAGAGGTGGCCTCTTGACTGAGTGGCCACGTTCAGGTTTGCTCAGCCACTTGCTGCTTTGTACTTCCTTGGTCCCACCTGTAAAAAGGGGAGAAGAACAAATTTGCTCTCGTGTAAGATCTGTTTCAGCATTGCGTTGTAATAACTCATTGCTAGCAGTGGCATGTTTTAACACCGTCTGGAGAGCTTTCTCCAGGAGAATTGGTATGCCTTAGTTTCTGCACATGTATCTTTTTGTCTTTTTGTTTTATAAGCTTTTCCTTCCTTTTTTTTTTTTCTGGATCCCACACTCTCACCCATGCCTCTTGGAGCTTGCAAGATAAGCAATAACTCCTTTCTGGTCGCTGCCACAAGCAACAGTATGCTTTGACCTTCAGTGTTAGATTTTATGTGGAGCTTCTATGCAACAGAGCTTTTTTTAATAAACTGTTTCCTCTTGTGCACAGCTTGTGCTAACAGAGGAACTCCTTATAACTTCCTCCTAAGCAACTACTACTACTACTCACAGTCTGTAACAGGATACTAGGAACAGCAAAACTGCTGTATCTCATTAGGCAAATAGTTATTTTAATGCAGTATCCAGCTCCTGACCAGAGCATTTCCAGATGCTTCAGTGAGAGAAGCAAAAAGCAGTAGTGGAATAGTAGTAGTACAGCTTTCTGCAAGGCAGAGTTTTCTTCTCCACTCTCATGCTCCCATCCGTCACTTGATTTTCTACTGGAATGACATAAGATTAAGAAAAATAGAGAAATCTCTTATTTTTTCCTGATGAACTATGCCAACATTTCAAACTGAAAAATGCAGTAATGGTAAATACGCATTTAATTTCATCGCCTTTGAAATATTTTCAACAAAGATCTCTTTTTTTTCTTACTGAAATGCTGCATTTATGCCTATTGCTTCATCTTAGATTCTAGAGAGATCCTGAAGAGACTTTAGGACATCTTGTTTTTGTTGATCATGAGCATTGAGCTGGCCCTAATAATTGTACACATACAATTGTAATTGTATGATAGCCCATATTAATCAGGCAAAACTGTTTTCCACGTGTGGTGAGCTTGATACCATCTTCCACCCTTTTCCTCCTACACAGATAAGTTAAAAGATATGGGGGGTATATATATAGACATCAAAATGACTGTGTTAGAAATGCCACTATCTCTGGGGTGGAATGGGTTGTCCATCCATACATGGTAATTATTCAGATGAGTTAAAAGCATCCTGCAATTATAAGATTGGAAGTTATCCAAGACACCCCAACTCCTGACAGCACTCCCAGGAGAGTATCTTTTAATTGCATCATACAAGAAAAGTAGGTACCAGTCAACTCTTGATACAGCTGGCAATTGTTATTCCCTTTCATAGCAATAAAAGCTAGATAAGTAAATCCATTGTACAACAGTGAAATAATATAATTTTGGAGGAGACTTTGCAGAGGAGAATAACTTAGTTTCTCTGCACAAGTCTCTGGAGTAACACACAGACTGCAGCAGCAAACCTGATTGACTGCTCCAGCTCAATGCCGAAGTGATTTTGTTGAAATCAATGGGGCAATTGCTCTAGTTCTATGTGGGTGTAAATACAGGGATGAATATGGCCCCATATCACAGGCTGGTATTTTTGGCTCTTTGATGAAGTTACAAACTAGAAAAACAGTCTAACTTCTCTGCTAACTTTTTCTACCCAATTTCTTGTCACAGGCCTAAAGATGCAGTTAAAGCGCTAAAGAAAAAGCTTTCAAAAAACTGCAACCATAAGGAGATCAGGCTTACCCTGTCTGTAAGTACAGCTATATTTATATTAATTAGACACTAAGAAGGAAAACATGTTAAACGATAAGGTGGCATGCAAATTATCACTGACACAACTCTCCAGGATGTTTTCTTTGTTGTTTGTGTGTGCCATGCTACTACAGTGCAGATCAGATGGTCTACTGGTGTTCTCTAGAGTCCTCGGTGATGCAAATTCTTAATTTTATTGCTGCAGTTTTGCAGTTTTTTAAACTTGTACTACATAAAAGTATTATAGTTCTTATTTATTCCAGTGACTGTCCCTCTGTGAGTGCCCCACCTGTTTGTAAAAGATATGGAGGTTGGGATATTACATAAAACCAACATTTGACCATCCTATTACTCACCTTGTGGTACTGATCTTAGTTAAACTAAGCATGGTATGCAGCATGGTGGAATGTGCGATACCTGTTTCGTAAAGGTAAGAGTTATCGTGTATAAATGAGAAACTTGAATGAAAGGGTAACTGGTGAGTTAAGCAAGGCAGCGAGACACAGGGTAAACCGCATAAGATTCAGATGTTACGACTAAAGTATGGAGTGGCTGGAAATATCCTCATTTGAGAGAATCTGATAGTGTTTCTGAACTACCCTGGAGTTTGGGAAAGTGTTGTGATTTCAGTCCATTTAAGGTTTACTGGAGTATGTTAACATAGTTTTCTGTTTTCCACTACACTGATAACAGGCAGTGGCAAGAAGTTCTAACACTGTCATAAGTCCAAAGTTCCCAACTTGAATTACTCTTGACTAACAATAGTGCAACTGCGAGAAGAATCATACCCTTCATATTTTAAGTTGTTGGGGATTTGTGTCTTTCATTACTTGTCTAGAAGTATTTTCTTCACCATTTCCTTTTTTGAGGTTATAGAGGTCTGTCTGCATTATACTGAGTACTATTATTACTCATGGGTTTGGTATTTGTTGTGCAAAATCATTATCTATATCAATATGCGCTGAGAAATTATTAAGGAAGATGGGTGATTGATAGTGTCAAATTGTAGGTCGCTTAGCAATTGCCCAAGTGTCTCCTGACAAGTTAGAGGTGCAGATAGATGTGTTAAACATACCGATGTATACCTTCAGCTCATTCCATTT
The DNA here is from genome assembly GCA_026546715.1 of Gallinago undulata. NCBI lineage: Eukaryota > Metazoa > Chordata > Aves > Charadriiformes > Scolopacidae > Gallinago > Gallinago undulata. The sequence continues at coordinate 31,920,547 of JAOTQQ010000003.1, forward strand.
CCGCACTTCTTTCCTGGCTTCCTCCTCCACTGTCTAATGACTCACCTTTTTGTGTGTTGTGTGTGTTTGCATAACAGAAACACTCGGTTTCCACTGTAATTGCAATCCCTGTATCAGATCTGTTTTCTTTCTCCTGCAGTCTTTGCGCACCTAGGTCCTCTTCTGAGTATCTGATGCAGTCAACTGGAGCTGTGATAACCCAGTGCTTACATTTAGGAGCCTTTCTCTGTATATTTACTCTGCAGATATACCCAAGGTGACATTACAGCTTAGCTCTTAAGAACGTGAAAGTGGGAGAAGGATCTTGTTTCAGGTGTGTCCATGGAATAATTTTATCATGTTGACCTGGAAGCTCATTGTGTTTGCTCATAGATGGAGCTTGTACCAGGTTTCAGTTATACTTGTAGTTCAACACTTTCTTACAGTTTTTTTAATGTGACAGGCCTCTTTCTCCATGTCTGTTCTCACCTACCCACACCTATGCATGTAACCCTGCCTGCCAGGCAATCACATCCTTTTGGCCCAGCTTCTGTTTTCTGACTGCAGGTATTTTCTCCCCGAGTTCCTTAATCCTTTGTTTAGTTTCAGTAAGCGCCAGCCTTTTCTCTAACCTCTTTTCTTCCAGCTTCTGTTCTTATGTAAAATCTTCCATCCTTGCCTCTCCTCTACCCCTGGCTCCTTTCCTTTTGCTGTTCTTCCACCAGTACTACCATCAGTTTAGCTGTGTGTGGAACCTTTCCTTTGATGACCTCACTGCTGACCCTGTATGACTTTTAACTCCTTTTTTCCCAAGTCAGCCATTCTATGTGCTATATCTTCTGGTTTGGGTTCTTGATTGCCTTGATGAAATTTTCCATTTTACAATGCTTGTTTTGGAACAGCAAATCATTGCAAATGGAAAAACAGAAATAATTTTCAATTCCTAAAACACAACCCCACCCCCCTCCATGTAACTCTTGTCTCTTAAAATATTTTTTTTCTCCCAAATTTCTACAAAACTAGGGACTTGTTTTCAATGAACTCTAAGTTTACTTACTGTGTTTCCTACAGTAACTGTAGTCCTCCAGCTTTTGAGACTCTACATCAGATTGTCATTCCTACCTACATTAGGAACAACTAAGGAGGCAACAGATCTACAAATCTCTTTTGAAATGTGCTTTTATCCACTTTTATTTACTCAACCTTGAAATTCTATAATTTTATCTAATGAAACTGCTTAAGGAGTTTATTCCCAGAAAATGCACAAAGGGTGAAATGTGAAAGTCTTTATCTGAAGTAGCACAACTGCATGTTGTCCCTGATTCTGTCATCAAGACTCATTAAATCTCAACAGTGTCTTCCTTCTGGCTCATAAATGCGTATTTATTTACTTGGAGGAAGAAGGGTGAGTGCCAGCTGTATGTGTTGGCTGTGGCTTGACTTCATGCACGCTGATCTAGTGACATTACCTGGTGCTTGTGAAGTCACGTGGATCAAGGTGGATTCACGTCCGACCATGAAGTTGTTTAATGCACAGTCTTTGATAAAACCACGAGATCAGCCTTGGCGGTGGTGATTTTGCAATCAGACTGAGGAGGATTAGAACTTTTAGGCAGGAATCCAACAGTGTATGTGTTAATTGACTTCTTATTACTAATAGACTTTGGATACTAAACTCTGTTTACGTAGTGAACACTGAGCGAACTGAATAGCACATGGGGAAGTAGTTCATCCAATGTGTCACTCTGTACCTGTGTCCACACACACACACTCTTACAGAGCAATGGGCAGAAATTTAAGATTGAATTAATGTTTCATTTTTGCATTACATTGTAGGAAATACTTTTAAAGGAAGTCAGTGGCTAGGTTTAAATTTTGGAGTTCGGGTTTTTTGCCTTAAGCTTTTTTCTCTTTTTAATATTGTGTAAGTTTTCACATGTAAAAAAAATTTAGTATGGCAAATGTGACCTTCAGATCTTCTTTTGTTAAGTTAACATTTCACAAAGCAGAAGATCTTAAAATCAAAAACGTGAGGGAGCCCTTCAGCTCCTCAATCAAAAAAGTCCCAGTGAACTTTATTACTTTATTATGATATATATGGGCAAAGAGGAAAAGGGAAGGAGCATTGAGTGGGAGCAGAAGAAAAATTCAAGACTTCTGAAAAAGTAGTGTTTTTGAAATGCAGAATCTTGGTAAAGACTGCATAGCCGTCACACTGTAATTGATGAATGGCAGCTGAAAAAGCTGCTCATACAAGTTTCTTTTAAATGCTGGCACTTTGAAATAGTGTGTTGCTGTTCAAAAACTCTGCTGGGTAGACATCAGTGTATGTTTAGTAGAGTGTAATCCTGGAGCTAGATTAATGACTTGTTTCCTTTGAGTCAGAAAGACAAAGAAGCAAACTGTTTATCTGTGTTATCTGTGTTCACCTTAGGTGTGAGAAGTATCCATCACAAACTGCATCCATTCATTACAGCTTGATGGACCATACTTGGCTGCTTTAGACAGTAGATTCTCCTACTGAATTCTGAGTGAGGTTACCGTTGATAAGGAATGTAGCTGACTTTCCTATGGCCATCAACTTCTCCCTGTTTTGTCTCTGCCTTACAGTTTGTCTTTGCCTCTGTTCGGATGCCTGATGTCGTTGTAGTTGTGTGTTGCTGTAGTGTGAACCAGTGGGCTTTGTGCAATTTGTCCCCCTTTTTGCTCAGTACAGATCTCTTCTCTGCTGGATGTCTGGTATCAGCTAGCCTGGCACATAGCAGCTGCGTCAATTCCAACAGTCCTCAGGAATGTCATTTAGAGGAAGTTTAATGCTTTGGTTGAAGTTAATTTGCCCGTTCTGTTGTTAAAACAAGTTTCTATTGAGATTCCGTTGTGCCGTGTGGAACAATGGTTGACTTGCCTGCCTTGGATCTATTCATTCCAATGGAACTGATTGGGAAGGTGAAGTTCTATTTGAAATGATAAATACCTTTCATTAGAGTTTTAATATGGTTATTATTAGCATGGAAGTGGCTTGTTCATGAATGGCCTGATTAAAAGTAATTGACTCAAATTCTTCTTTTTCATACACCAGCTTAGTTTCACTCTGTGAGTGGGGTGTACTGGCATAATTGAGTGGAGGATCTAACCCATTAGCTCAGTGCTTTCGTTCAGAGCATACATACACAGTCCCTTAAATAGAGAATTAATAATAGGGAGTAGCATGCCGAATTTCCCATGCACTGGGTTGAAAATTTTTTACACAGACCATCTTTGAAGTGCTGCGCAGGCAAATGATTTGGTTTATTAGCATATGTTTCATGTACTCTTTCAAATGAAAAATAGTGATTCGAGCCAAGATTTCTTTTGTAATTATCTCTCAGTTTTTTTGCACAGCAGTCTGCCAGTGCCTCTTTGTTCTACCCTGTTTTCATTTCAGCAATATTATTTCTTCTGGTTTTAAACCTCTTCCCCCATAAGTTCCTGATCACACTGGGAAAAAAAAAATCTTCAAGTCCTGAGGCTAAAAGATGAGTTACTAAAACTATTTCAATTTAGTCAAATATAGTTTGCTCTGAATAGGAAAGTATATTTAACCTACTTTCATCAAGATTATAATAGTGTCCTTTAAAATCCATGTATCCTTTTGAGGCTATATCCTGTCTGTTGCATGATTCAGGGGAAGTTTTTTCTTAAAACCCATGACATTTTGCAGACTTTTGTTACTTTCTACTCTTTTCTTTCACCTTTCCACCTTCCCTCTTAAATTGAGAGGGAAAGTAAAAATACTGTAGAATAGCAGAAAGCACAAGAGTAACTGTTTTTCTCTACATGAGGCACCATAGTCCTGTGATCCCCTGATTTGAGCCAGGCAAGATGAGTTCTGTTCCTGATTCTGCAGCTGATTTGACTGACCCCAGTTTCCTATCAAGACTTCTATTGGCCTTATTTTAGGTGACTGGGACGCAGTGACAGTTTTTGCTATCTCTTCTCTAAAGCAGGGTTTGTAATCAGCCAGCTCCAGGTGTATAAGGGAGAAATATTATGTCATTATCACATACTGCTATATTTGATAGGGCAGATGTGTTGCTTGCAGGGGTCCTGCTCTGAGCATTCCAAGCAGACTTTTGGAAGTAGACTTTTTTCATGAAGGTGGATCTGACAATTGGAACAATTCCGCTATTCTATTTCAAATCAATGTGACCTTTAAAATGTGTGGAGAAATTGCAGTCCAAGTTGTTAAATTTGTTCTTTTCCATTTTTTCATTAGTCTCTTGCTTACAGGGCAGATTATAGGGGAGGCATTTAGTAATCTTATTTTCCTCTCTTGTAGACCTCTTCAGAATCTGCCAGACTAGGGTATCTCTGTGCTAAGCAGTGAACCAATTCTATTACCGAATCTGTACAAGTTATTTTTTAAGCTATGGACAGCTTCCATGCTGTTAAGGTACAGTATGTCCAGTAACTGCTGTGACATGGAAGCAAGTGTGACTGTACTTCTCTCTTACAAACAGTGTAACTCTGGCCAGCATATCTGGTTTTGTATTGCATAGGTATAACAGCGCACATACTGAACTACTGATTCCCTGTAGCAACCTCATCAGACATTCCAGTGAGGTCGCTGGCAATAATCTGTTCATACCCTTTTGTACTCTTCCCCATAACACCTTGGAACAAATTTAACTAAAGGAAACAAAAGCAGTCAAGTTGTGTTTTTTCCCCTAGTATCTGTGTAACAGAAGCTTTTTGTGTGTGCAGCTGCTTGACATGTGTATAGAGAACTGTGGCCCAAGATTCCAGTCTTTAGTTGTGAAGAAGGATTTCTGTAAAGACAAGCTGGTGAAACTGCTGAATCCAAGATACAATCTGCCGATTGACATGCAGGAGAGAATCTTGACCTATATCATGGTAAGTCCAGAGCAAACAGTAGGTGTTTGTGCCTCTGCTATATGGTAAACATGTAATGATGCAGCCCATTTCTGTAACATACTCATGGGAATCTCTTCCTAAAGCAGGCTTTATTCTTGCTGCTCCTGCTTCGTGCAGGAATAGCACAGACTGGAAGACAAAGGGAAGGAGCTGGAAAACTGTCAGCCTCCACCTTTTATATTCCCCTCCCAGTCTGTGTATGGTTGTGCTTGAGAAGCAGGATAAGAGGTAACTTTGGAGCTTTCATGGTTCCTGCTGCTTCGAATGGTTGGACTAGATGATCTTAAAAGGTCCCTTCCAACCTAGGTGATTCTGTGAATGGAGTTAGCTGGAGTGGATGGAGGGAATGACTTACCTTTAGGGCCTATAGGACGACGTTTTTTAAAAGCACTTGTCTAATCCACTGACTGTCCATTTCTGTGACTGATACCGTTCCTGTTATTTCAAAACTAGACGTGGGCCCGAGGTTTCCAAGGAATGGTGGATGTTAGCGAAGTGAAAGAAGTTTATCTGGAATTGCTGAAGAAAGGAGTGGAGTTTCCACCTTCTGACTCCAGCAGAGGGGGACCTAAGGTGGGGATACACAAGGATACTTCATTAACCATTGTAAATCAGAAATGGGATATGTTAATTGTATGAGCTCTGTAGACAAAGAAGGTGTGTTTGTTTTGTTTTGTTTTTTCTAATTTAAATGCTGTAGGGCAGAATATGACCAACCTACATAAGGACCTGAGCAGGGATCGGTTTCGGTTATAACAGCCAAGGTAACAAAGAAACCTGGCCTATGTAATAGTTTATTTTATTTCAAACCACAGGTTAGTGGATATTTTCTCAAAAAGGAAGCATCTCTCTCTGGAAACTTTCAAAGAGTGTAAAGGGTTTGGGCATGCTGTTTACCTCCAAAATTAATGACAGTTGAGTGCTCCAAACTTGTCAACTTCCAAAAGCCTCAACTAAAATAAGTAAGATTTTAATGAAAACAGATACTGTTCAGAATATGAGTATTACCTGTCTTTAACCCAAGAGAGGTGGGAATCTAGAAGAAAATATTATTGTCTATATATGTCTCCAGCTGTTTGCACAGCCTGTACACTAACTGTTACTTAAACATATGTCATAGGTATCATTGTGTAGCATCTAGGACATTAAGTATAAGTATGGCTTGAGCAATGGACATCAGCTGAAAATAAGGCTGTTCTTTCCAGAATATTTTCTTCCTATTAGAAGAGTTTTCCTGGGAGTTTTGGGAAGTGTGAAAGCCATCCACCACTGGGTGGAACCTTGCAATTACAGACTTAGGTGCCTGTAATCAGTGCAAACAGAAATCATTCAGATTTATCCTAAGTTTGATTTGATGATTGAATGGTGGAGTGCACAAAATCTTACGTACTTAAAAGTTGTTTCAACAAGCTGTATGGAGAATGCTCTCAAGAAACAATTTATTTTATTTTTTTTTACACACCAAGTACAGTAGAGACAATTTTGTCTACCATGTGTATCTGCTAGTTAAAATCAGCGGCAAACCTGTTTATCTCAGCAATGGGAGACCTGAGCACAATTTTTAGCTCAGTCTCTAAAAGGTTTTGGATTTGGCTTTAGTTTTTTTAATAGCAGTCAGTTCAAATGCAAGTGAAGCTTTCTTCAGACAAAATGTTATAGCTTTTCAATCTAGAAGGCTTTTGTAGTTCATCTTCTGCAGAGCCCCAGACTTAACCCCATCACAGCTTCCAAGTGTGATTGCATTCTGAACTGTCCTTCATTGTAAAATTGCAGTGACGGTTTGGGAAGGGACTCTTGACTGTTAGATAGCTTGAGAGCTCAAGGAGCTAGCTTGTTCTTAGCCATTCCCAGTTTATCCTGTGATGGAATTTACTTGCAAACCCATTTAAAATATATCGGAATTCCAAGCCTCATTTCATTACAAAATAGCCATTAGATTTATTCGTATAAGTAGACCTTGCTCAACAAATTTCCTGGGAGCATTGATTATGAGAGAGCTGATGCCCAGTTGCTTAGTCTGACAAAGATGTTTTGTAGCTCAAGCTCTGCTCTTTTGTCTTTCTACAGGCTTCATCTCAGCCTTCTACCAAGTCATCACCATCTTCTGCTACTCCATCAAAGCGTTCTTTACTGCCCCTTCCCACAGGCCCAACGTTACTGTTGACTCCCGAGCAGGTGCAGTATTACAGGTTCTGAGGGAGTTCGCTTGAAATGTACTGTTAGCATGTGATTTTAACAACCTGGGTGCATAGACCACTGGAAGGGAGCATCAGTATAAGTGGCATAGTCTGTACTCCTGGTTTTAGGTTCGTTCTCCTGAGGATTTTTTTTATATGTTGGTGTGCCAAAGCAAAGCAGGCAGAAGCAAGTTCAAAAAATGCTAGTGCCAGGCTGTACCCCAGCCAGAAAGTGAAATCATTTACTCAAGCATGAGAATATCTAATAATCTCTTATCAATTTGCACAACAACATTGTAAAAGTTAACTTCAGAGATAAGTGAGAAAGCCAAGCTTACTTTTGCATAAAATTTGTGTGAAGAGATTATTCTGAAAAGCAGAAAGGACAGGACAGCTCACTTCCATTCCTGCTTGGCCCTGTAGGTAACTAAGCAAAGTAACAGTAACAATAGTGAGAGGGATTAACTAAGAAAAACAAGTAGTACTATCAGACTTGGATCTTAGTTTGATTGCACATATAAAAGCTGAGCTAATTCCATTCATTTTCATGGCATGTCACCAGAGTAAAGTAATGCTAATTAGGCCCATATTATACATAATAGGGAAGAAACTACATATTAGAGGTAAGAATTGTTCTGCTCACTCTCTTCACCTACACAATATTCTTTTGTGTTGAACTCAACAGATTGGGAAACTGTACAGTGAACTGGATATGGCGAAAATGAATGTGAGAGTCATGTCATCAATATTAAAAGAAAATGTTCCTGGGTCTGAAAATCCGGATGATATGAATCTTTTACAGGTATGTGATAATTCATTGGTAGGGACTATTGGTTTGATTTTGTCAGAGTTGATTTTAAAATATGTTAAATCCTTTCTTTTAATGCCTGGATTCGTGTTCCCACATGGAATCCAACAACAGGTTTCAATCTTTGGTTTTGCTCAGCTTTCTCTTGTCTTTACCTTCCCCTGACATCTAGGTAGTCAGGAAAGGACAATACAGCTTGCAATGCAAATTTAAGCTCTAGGGAATTCCAAGGGCAAAGGAATTTCATAATGGAGCGTTCTCTGTTAAGCATGTTTTGTCAAACAGCCCCGAGAACATTCCAGTTGAACGCAGTTGCCTTGTGGGAAAATAGATGATGACACAGTCTGTCTCTCATATCCATCCTGGAGCTTTCAGTGCTCTCTTTATTATTACCAGTACCTTAAAGGCAGACTGAAGGCCAGTGAAGAATATGAAACATTGGGTTTATGTGCATGACCTCAAAGACTGGGAGCCTGCTGTGCTGTAGGTGAATCCACGTGCTCTTAAAGCGTCGCCTGAAGGAAATGTATTGCAATAGTCCAGTTTAGATTTCACAGCGAACGTGTAGTTGTTCTTCTTTCTGTGATGTCATTTCTTCTACTTGTTCGTGCTGTATTTTCTATTTTAGAAATTAAAAATACAGTATTACTCTAGTGTTTCAATAGTAACCTATTTTTGGACATTTTTGTGTTTCATACTGTCTGTAAGAATTTAAAAACTTCTGTCACATCCTCCTTTTTCTAAACTTACCTCTGAACTTCTATTATGAGGAAGCGTTTTTGGTAATTCGTCAGCATTGAATGTATTGGAGAAGTGATGTAATTTCGGTGTGCTTCTCCTGCCCAGTGGAGAATTCTTCCTTTGCAAGGGAATCTTATTGGGTGCTCTTGGTTTGCCTTCAAGGTCGTCCTGTTTAACTGTGCCCATTTATGGATCGGTTTGCAACTGGAGGTGAGATATGGAGAGACAGCAGCAGTTTGCCACTGTCCCTCGTCTTTAATGACAGGCAGCACTGCTGATCTGGGGCAACCAGTCAGGAGACAGGCCCAATCTCTCAGTGGTTTTTGCTGCCCTGGAATTTCCTCACATCCCCAGTAGTGTCTCTTTTACAGAGATTTGTGGAGCTACAAGTCCAAGGAGGAAGGGCCTGTGAAGCAAGGGTCTAAGCAGAGTAGGCTTTAAACACAGGCAAACAGTTATTGCAAGAGATTGCAGAGGGTTTGCTTTGCCTGCACTAAAGGATTGAGTACAGGCTGTTCCAGCTAAACTATAGCTGTTGTATGGACAGTACTTGACTTCTGTACTGTCACCGGGGAGATGGCCAAGGTGCAAACTGGTCTTGATGATCTAATGAACCAGTGAAAGATACCCCACATTGGAGAGTACACTGGTTTAATGTACTCAGGCAGCTCTGTCCAGTCCATGACAAGATAAGTGTTTCTGGTTGTGAAACAGCAGAAGTATGTCTTTAATTTCCTGTCTCCTACTATGGTCCTTCCATGTGTAAGTGCACAGATAAGATTGCCCACAGTAAACCAGTGGATTCTTATTGACACTCCCAGTAATAAAATTGTTGGCAAAAGTTTGAGGACAGGGCGTGGAGTTCTCATTTGTGGGGGAGTGACTAAAAACTCATTCCTTCTATGTTAATTTCACTGCTGTTCTGTCTCTTCTTTTCCCTGTGTGCTGAGTGGTTTGAAGCATCAAACATGGCTAGCCTGTTCCTCTAACAATGTTTAATGTTCCCTTTTGTTTGTAGCTCTGCTTGGATTAGGCTTTTGTTGTCAAAGAACAGTCCTTTACTAAAAAGAGCTGCCTGGTTAGTCTTTAAGTGAGTTGGAGATACTAATTTCAGTCCTTCTGATTAACTGAAGTCTCTCAGTAAAAACTGTAGCAGGGTAAACTTTATCAGTGCAACATATTTTCAGTTCTGTAACTTCATTAGTGGCTAGGCTGCTCCCTTTCTCCACCCTGTTCGGGCAAGGCTTGAGATAGCAGATCTCACTTGAAATGTTGTGCTGAGCAGTAACAGAAATTAAAAAATGGCTGAAGCTCAGTATCAGCTAAGAAGAGTAACAAACTTTTGTCCTGGAAAATGAATAAATACATTTGATGGACATGCAAGAACTTGGCTCCAGACCATCAGCTGGTAAGAATTAGCACAAATTTGTTGGATTCACTGGTGATTGTTATACCAGCTGGTTGCCCATCACTGTAGAACTCTTTCAAAACAGAAAAGCATATGTATCACTGTGGATAGGAGCAAAGCCTAGCATATCCATGTTTGAAATGTCTCCATTTCATTCTCTGTTGAATATTGATCTTTACGAAGGAGCTAGCCTGCCTGTATAATGGAGTCATAAAAAATACACATATATTTTTTTAAATGCAGATCAGGTAGTAAAGTGTGGAATTGGAGAGGTTTTAAATTTAATTACAGACATTAAACTGAATACGTTTTTGTGTGTTTTATCCTGGGCTATGAAGATAGAGTACTGGAAGGTTCAGTACTCTGTAATCATTATCCAGATTTGGCAAAGGGGTGCGAAGTTTCTTTTTACATAAATAAAATTGTTTATTTACATGAAATACATGCTTTTTGATGAAAAATCTGAACACTTTGAAAATAATACCAGAGCAATTTCTGAATAGCAGTGTGAAAATAGGTTAATTTTTCCCCTCCTATATTTTTTTCCCCTTAAGCAGAGCCTGCCAGCATTTGCAAATGCACTGTGGGGGGGAATAAAATGTTGGCTGAGTTGAAGTTCCTGTTGCTAAAGAATTTGTTTCTTTGAACATGCAAAATGTGCAGTGGAGAGGAATATAAATAAACTGTCTTCCATTTCAACTGGGAATAATGCAAAAATCTGCTCAATAAACTCTCATAATTTTCCTGTGAGCTGATTCTGCTCATTTTTTGTCACTTCCTCAAAAAGTGCATAGATTAAGTGCATCCAGACTTCCACACTTAGAGGAATAGTTAGAGCTGGAGGCTTGTGTCACAGAGCACTTCTGCCCTTTAGACTGTTATTGTTTTTCCTTCAAGCAGATGTTGAACAGGATCACATCCGTTACATCCATGTGAAGTATCCTGCTGAGTTTAATCGGCTTCAAACAGGATCAAATCACATTTGCTCTGCATCACCCAGGGGGGTCTTCGTTATTTTGCAATTTGTAATTTTGACTTTAGAGATAGATAAACGTTTAGAAATAAAGCTGGGTCAAGAGGTAGGGACTGGGTAGGAGTGCTGGCTGTGATGATAGTAGTTGTCAACCTGCCTTGCAGAGATCAAAGACATGAAAAATATGCTGTTTGCAATGTTTGCTATGTGTGTGATTTGTGTAAATTAAGTAATGTTACCTGTGAGTCTGCAATGCTCAGGTGTCTTATCGTTCTTCTTCAGAACTGACAAACTGGGAGACCACAGTTATGATTTATGTTTTTTTTTCCTTCCCCTGCCTTGGGCAGAAACTGTATAAGACCTGTCGGATGATGCAGGAAAGGATCATGGAGTTGTTGGTGACAGTGGAGAATGAAGACGTGATGGTTGAGTTAATACAAGTAAATGAAGATCTGAATAATGTCCTCCTGGGACATGAAAGGTAGGTACGGGGCATCTCTCCTCATATCTGGTATCCTAACTTAGGCCTCTTAAAGGGCACAGGTGGTCCCCACCTCTCATGTTGATCCTTCACAAGGAGACAGAGTTTATCCTTAAATGCAGAAAGGAAACATGATTGCAAAAAAGGGAAAATGTTGTATTTGCCTTCTAATCACTTCAGAAATGGTTTATAGAGGTAGTTAGAGGACTATTAGAATTGGGTAGAACAAGTTAACAGCATAGGCAGTAAATCAGACAAAGGTACACAAATAAAAATTATTTTGGAATTTGGCATTCCTTTTTGGTAGTGCACAGAGAATTTGTCATCAGTCTGCTACAAGCCCTTCAGTAGTGGTGATGGTCCTTATCTATGTTAAGTGTGTATGCCTCCAGAAAAGAATACTTGTTCTCCTTTCTGAGCGATTTTGACAGCTTTACTGCAGAAATTGGCCATGGAATAGCATTCTGCCTCATTGCATGCGTAAGAGAGTCACTTGCTTTTTCTCAACTGGATTGAGACGCGCTGTTCTGCTTGTCTTACAGCACCAAATGTTTCTTTCTTTCACACATGGAAGCACCACAGTGCTTGTGTTGACATTTGTGGATGCGTCTATTATGTCATTGGCGGTGTAACTAGATGCTAGCTAAACTGAAATTAATTTTAAACTCAAAATTCCTGTATTATCCCCCAAAATATCGCAGTGAATATGCTTACAAAAATATTCTGGTTTAATAGGAACTAGTCTTCCATGTGAAATAGTTTATATCTTCTCCATGGCTAAGAAATGTTATAAAAATCATTATACATCAAGTGTGATGGTTCATCACAGTCTTTTTAAACCTCTTCTGAATTCTGGACTGAAAATCACTAATTCTAAGTGTCACAGCACAAACTTTGGGTCTAATCTTGACAACATTTAGTTTTCATTGGTCCTTAAATCTTACATCTACAGCAGTGTTGGCATAATTTACAGTAACTACCTTAAAAAAATTTTGTGCTCACTTCTTGCTTTAGGAAACTTTTTCATTTTAGTGAAGCAAAACTAGGAATCTGTTCAGTGTCTCTAAATCCAGTGAAGTCAGGTGTGGTCTTAGATTTTTGTTACGATTGATGAATACTGGCAAGGCCAAGAACCTCTTAACTATCAATAGTCGCTTGTAGGTATCATTCAACCCATTCCTTTTGAAAGAGTCACCTGGTGATTTAAGGAGCAATTAATTGGCCATTGTGAAACTGGACAGAAAACTACTGTGTTTTATTGCTGTAATGGTATAGTTTATATGTAATGAGGTTCCCTGGGTGTAGACGCATTGCACTTTAGATTTGATAAGCATTGAAATGTATTTGGTTAATGTTCACTGCAGAAGATTTGTTCTTTGGAACTCCCTCTGAACAATGAGATGTGTAAAGGGCAAACTGATTTTTAACTAGCTGCATCTGTTTCAGACTATGTGTATTGTTTGAAGACAAGTCATGCTGCAATTGCTGTTTCTGTTTGTTAATGTAGAGCCTAAATTAAATCAAGAGCAATCACCACTGTGCAATAAACCAGCCTTGTGTGTGTAGCAATGACTCCCTCTAGTGGCTCTAGCAACTTCTCAGTTCTTTCTGTATTTCAGATTAATATTTTTATGTTCTGCATTTGGAAAATTGTTTGTTTTTTTTTTTTCTCCTGTTCCTCCCTGCACATATACTATCTTTATTAATTTCACCACTATGGTAGCCCCAAACAGCAAATGCAGTTGTATAAACAGTCTCATGCCCATCCCAATTGGGGCTCTTACTTCTGAAATGGATTGACCTTATGGGTGCTAGATGTCACTTGCCTGGGCCTGCTCTGGACTCGGTGTAGCACTGTTACGACTCCTATGCCAGTGGATTTTTTTGTTTTCTTTTCTTAAAAGAATTATTTTGAATGCCTGAACTACTGAGAGTTCTGGGTACCAGAACTGGTGTGGTTTGTCCTGAGATGGCATGAGGGAATGGGGGGACCTCTGAGGATAGAAGGCTTCCTGGGACTCAGTTGGAACACTATCCTCATCAGAAGGAGCCAGACTTGGCACAGTTCACAGTTACCAATCTTGCATGAACAGAGGCAAATTTGGTTTTGCCTTGGTTTTGTGTTGGAAGAAACAGATGGCTATAGCCAAAAGTGAGCCCAAGAACAAACCAACTGGTGTTCGCAGGTGATAAGAGGACAATGGCCCTGCAGAGGAGTGAGTCAAATTGCTAGTGCAGACACAAGTTCCCCAGAGAAAAGCAGCTCTAGTACTTTTTTGGCACCTCTGGAATCCTTTGATAACCAAGCTTTGATTATAGCTGGTTTCATTTTCTTACGAGTGACATCTTAGAAACATAAGAATGAACACTTAACTCTGCAACTTCAACAGGTTCTCTCGAAACAGAGTTCGTTTTTTGGAGAATCAAAGAATACAACGTGAGCGCACAGAGGTGAGTAATTATAGATGAACTCATGAACTGCAGGACTGTAAACATTCCTTTTTCTGTCATTGTAAAAATACAGTTTTAACATATTTTAGAATTTTATTCTGTAGTTGAGGGGTACAGGAGACAGCAGGCTGATACTGCTTTTATTGATTTTTCTAAAGTCTTGCTTGCAGAATTTCATGCAAATTCGTGTAACTAAAGTAACAAATTATGTCAAATCTAAGATAGAATCATGGTCAGGAAAAATGAGAGAGGGAGATACCTATTCAAATGCCATTTTATTACCTCTACAACTAAGCCCTATTATCTGCCATATGCAAAATGGGGAACCATAATGTTTCTTTTCATTTGTTCTCTCTTAAGCATGTATAGACTGAAATACAATTACAGTATCGGAACTCACTATTAGCGATGTTATTTTCAGAGTCAAAGCTTTTTCTGAATTGTGAATAATGGCTTGTAGCAAATCTTTAATGACTATCCTTTATTGATTGATAATTATATTGCCCAGACTAGTTTTGCACATGTTCAGCTTCTGCTAAGCCATAATTGTGGAGTCATCTAGGACTCAATATGGAAATGACTTCATTGTGACTGCTGAAATACAGCTGACAATTATTTAAAAAAACGTAGAAGAAGATCTTGTTTTCCTTGAAAAGCCACTATTACTACATTCTGGTTATGTAGGTGGATGGTTTTGCTTGATGGATGCACTGTTGGATTAGTTAATAGTCCAAATAGTGCAGTCTGTGCATTTTTGTATTATTCAGGACTCTTAAAGTTTAAAATAAATAGCTTTTTTTTTTCTTTTTTCTTTTTTTTTTTTGTTTTTATTCTGGTGTGACCAAGCCCATATGATTTGATCATGTGGTTGTATTAAAATCTTTTGTTTGGTGCATTTTTAATTCTAACGCATTCACAGGAGAAACCAAGGGAATCCTTTTCTGTGTCCTGTGATTTTGAACTTTTCCTATCCAAAACAAGACTGAAAAAAAATCAGTCTCTCAAGTGTGTATCAAATCTCAATAATGCAAATAAGTAACATGAAAATATTGTAAAATCCATCAGAAAATTATATCAAACCTGTATCTAAACAAATTCACAATTGCTTTTTGAATTGAGTCAGTTCTATTTCCTACTTCGGAATTTTTTTCCTTAATTTTCTGAAATAGCAACTTTGCTGAAACTGGTCTTTTCTGGAAAGCTTTTTTTTTTGTTTCAGTAGCTATCTTTGACACCAAAAAAAATATCCTGGTCTTCTCTCATACTTGAGACAATTTCTAATATTATGCTTTTAAAAGTTAGTATTGTGAAAATAGTAATTTGTTTAAAACTATATAAGTTCCTAAAAAAAAAAAAAAAGACACATCAAAAAATCCAAACCAACTTTATTCCTTTTCAAATGTTAAGCTGTACAGGAAACAGCCATCTGCTCCCTCAAGTGATCTACTTGACCTCTCCATAGATTCTCCATCTCCTGTGTCAACAGACTCTGCAGTGTCTCCTTCAGGCCTTAGTAAGTGACAGAACACACATTTCCCTTGCAGGCTAGGTTCTTAAAGCAAACAAACGAGAGCTTAGTGCAGGAATCAAGAAATTTCTTGTAAGAAAGAAAACAAAGATATTCCTTAACTTCAGCGATGTTCCTTAAATCTTCTTAAAAGAAGAACTGATGTGTGTATGTAGCAAAAAAAAAATGTAAGCTGGTATAAGGTTGCCTGTATTTTCTTTAGAGTGGAAGCAATAACCTTTTTCCCCCATGACATAAATTTGAACAGTAGAACATGCTCTGTTTTCCTGTTACAATTCTGTTACAAAAGTCTGTAAAACAGTTCTGTAACCTTGGAAGAAAGAAACACAGATACGCCTTTCGGATGCCCTCTTGATGTCCTAAGGTTTTTTTTAGGATGCACTTTGTGTTAGAAACAGTTCAGCTTGAGAAAGTTAGTTCCTCTAACTTTGGACTTCTTTCATTGTCAGAGGAGTGAGTAAAGCTCCTAACTTTTGGTATCCTGAATTACTGTTTGCAGAAGCTCCTTCCAGGGGGGTCTTTACACAGAAGTTAAAGGCGTTAATGTCCCACCAGGAATAAATGCCTATAATTCCATTTTAATCTTTTAAAAATAGGGAAAGGGGTTTTAAGTGGTGCCTACCATGTATAGCACTACTGATGTTGTTTTAATGTTTTAAGGAGATAAATACATTGCATCTAAAACCTTCTCAGATTTATTTAAATTATGCCTTTCATGTGATAAACAGCAATTTGTTTCAGATTCTTTATATGCCTTCCAAACAAAACTTTACCCTTTAATGTTCATAATACAAGTAATTAAGATGTGCTTAAAATGTTCAAATGATCATTAATTACCACTTTGAATTTCAGATTGCATATCTGCAGATAAAACCAGGCATCATTCATCAATTTATCCACAGCTCGATTTAGCAGCTACTCCAAACGGTCAGCAATTCCTGTGAGTAATCTCTTACCAAGAATTGGTAACAGATAACAGAACTTCAGAGGTATTAGTACTCTGTAATTCATCTAATAAGTTTATAGAAAACTCTGAGAACACAGATTTACTACTTTTACACATCAGTCCAGTGAAAACTATCTGTGTGCTAGACATCGCTTAACATGCTTAAAGGTGCACTGCTCCTGCAGCACTGTTTAGTTATAGACATTAATGTATCTCAACAGTCAAAACACACTTGAGATATATAATGACTTTCTGCTTGAGTATTGCCAATGCTGCAATGAAAGGGGGAAACAGATGAATTGTACAGGTCAATAAGAGGAGTTTAAGATAAGAGAAGTGTCCTTGTCGCATATGAATGGGACACTGTCCCACCTGCCCGTGCTGCATTCAGTTGTGACGTAAGGTAAAGGCAGACCAGCAAAAAAATAATGTAACAATCAGAACATACAGTTTCGATAGTTTCAGTTACTTTCAATGTATTACTCTCTCCTAGATTTGCAGCTGAAGCACAAAACAATAGTGTAAGCAACCCAGCTGGACATTCATATAGCAATGTGAGTAACCCTCGTGTTCACAATAATCATTCTTTGCTGGCAACTGTCAAAATGAGAACTGTTTGGATTTACCCCGACTACTGTCCAAATGGGATACAAAGATCTATTCTGTGGCCCTTCTCCATGCATCAGGGAACACTCTGTACTTGGTGACCAGGCCAACTTTCCTCTTTTGATACCACAGATGCTAATAAGAAAGCATATTTTCTTGGGTCCAGCAGAATCTCAGGGGAGTTTGCAGCAAGCAGTTACTCTGTTGTTTGTGTTTAATCTGTTGCTGTGTGAAACAAGCTGAGATCTTCCCCCAGAGTCCCCACAAACACCAAACGGCCCACCAAAAAACCCACTTAAACACCAAGTACAGTGTAGAACAAATAGCATATGCTGCAGGCAAAACACCCGTAACAGAAGGAATGCAAAGAATATGAAGGGGCTTTGAGGTAATGTTGTGAATTTCAATGCTGTTCTGTGGTAGGCAGTATGAAACAGAAAAGATGAGGCAGCCCCCAAACACACATGCATATACCCTATTTTAAACCACAAGTAAAAGCAGATATCTATATTGTGAATACTGCACTCTTTGAGTCTGTGTAGCATAACAAATTATACAGAAGTAAATTGTACAAATGTGCTATAGGTAACACTAAAAGATGTTTGAACTTAGTGTGAAGAATGGAGATTAATTAGATTGGTAAATGTTGACCTTAGAACGTACCTGCTATAGTCTGAGAGTCTAAAGATAAGTCAGCAGTTACATAAGTTAAGTCAAACCAGTTCTCCCAGAACAATCTGGTCACGTGCTGTTTTGCTTCATGTCCTTAGATGGCGACTCTTTTAAGCCCAGTGCCTCTGAATCCAGTAAATCTGGGGACTGGACATACCACATCGTTAAATGGACCGTCACCAGCAGGTAATAAATACTGCAGACCACCTGACTTTAATGGAGGTATATTTTTCTTGTTAGAATTTAAGGGCTTTACATAATGACTTAAAAAGACTAGGAGTAGCAACAAACTGACAAAATCTCATAGGCTCATGGCTTCTCTGAGACATGTTTGCCCATTTCAGCATTTAAAGCATCTAGGTACGTAGGAGATAATCTGCTACTTTCAGAAGATGCAAAAAAAAAGTAATATTCTTTGCATGCTTTTCATTTACATTTGAATCTGGATTATATCTGCCTGTCTTTACTCTTTAGCTGCATCAAAGAACATGTCACCATCACCTCATTACTACGAGATCATGGAATTTGATCCCTTGGCTCCCACTGAGTAAGTAAATTTTAAAAATAGATAATATACAGTTTTCTTAGGTGCCAAAGGCAAGAAGAATTCCGAGATGGCTTTTTCTTTTGAGGGAGAAAAGAGACCTTCCATTTTAGATTGTGTTAGCTGATCAGCTGGATCTCTAACATAAATATGAGTGGCTCTTTTTTGTCCATTTTCTTCGAGTATTTCTGGCATAACCAATTAAAGAATAAGCTCCTATAGTGTGTTTATTGAATGGCATCTGTAAAGCTGGTAATACTGTGTCAAAAATGATCCACTAAAATCCTATCCAGTGACATGAAAAGGTGAATAAAGCATGATAAGGGTCCTGGTGGAGGAAGCTGATTGATGCTTCAACACATGTAGCTCTAGAGCAAGGTAACCAGAGTAATTCCTCTTCGCAGGAATTGTGATTTTTAAGAATGCTGTTCTACTGCATATCAAGAAAATCCTCGATTTGAATATAAGCTACTAGAGGGAATGGATGCTGGGACTCTCCAGAGGGCCAAATAGTCAGAAAACTAATCTGAAACTAAACATATGGCAGAAGTCTCTATCAGTAAATTGCAAAAAAAATGAACCATCTACACAAAACTTACTTCCAAGGAACCGTGAAATTCTGAGATAATAAAATAAGCTTTGTTGAGATTTTTCTAACTAGTGCAGTAACTGCATGCCACGTGGCATGCTTGCCATTTGTGTTTTGCGGTCCTGTTCCCAAATCTATTTCATCAAAAGTGACAATGTCCAGAGGTGTCTCATTAACTGTATAATCTCAGGCACACTGCAGGATTGGCTCTTTGTTCCCATGGAAACCTGGGCATCCTGCAGCTGATGCTACTCCATTTGGCAAACATTATAAACTCTTGGCAGTTCATGCCTGGGCAGGATTTCATTGGTGGGTTTTGTCAAAATGAAACTGTGGTGTAGGTGTCAGCCTGTTTCTCTTCCTTCAGAGCTATTTATGAAGAAATTGATGCTGTGCTGAAGACAGAAGTTAAAAAGGATACAGAATGCTGAAAGTGGAGGTGGTTTTTTACTGAGCACACGTTATTCTTTGATGCTGGTTCTGTGCAGCGCTTCTAATGTACAAGTGAATAACAGAACAGGTTTTGTATTTTGACACAACAAAATGTATTGGAGTACTAAACTGTGTGGAAGTTGAAGAGTTAACTTGGATCTACACCATGATAATCTGTCCTGAATGTTCAACTGTGTATTCTTCAAGGTGACTTGCATGAGTATTTGTAAAGTATTTTAGAGGCCTTTAAAATACAATTTCCAAATTCACCTGTGTGTGAAGTAACACTTGATACACAAGTAAACCAAGGGACACTTGCAGCTTTTCTTCCAAGTTAACTGTTCCTTTGTATGGCTTTACCCCTTCATGCAGCAAACGAAAAGGAACATTGTTTACAGAAACTGCAGAATCCAGTTTCTATTTTGGCCTCATTGCTGTCTTTATTAGTCTCCCTAGAAATTTATACAGGAGTTTTGATATGTAGGACATTTCTAAAATTGGGCCTTTTGATAGCTGTCTGAAGACATGCGGTGTCGCTTTCCTACACAGATCTTGGTTTCTTATAAAAGCCCACAATATAGTTGGATTTTTGTCTTGCCGAGAACCTGAGCTGGGATATGAGGTGCCGTCATCCATGATTAACAGAACAGAAAAAACCCTGCTTGTTCCTGTTGTTGTTGTTGCTTTTATTTACTCAGTAAATATTGGAGGGGGATCAATCATTTCTTTCAATGTTCCTGCCCTGCAGAGATTGCTGTTCTGGTGAAGGAAAAAAGTAATTATCTACAATGCAGATGAGCAGCAGTTACACTTTTAGTCAAGTTGTTTAACCCTGTTAATAACAGTTTTCTCTTTCAGGAAGTAAAGTGCCTTATCTATTTTAATGCTGAATGTAAAATGTGCACTTTAACAGGTCTAGTTCTCCGAATTTATAATTGATATAAAATTTGAGAACATAGTCTATGTTGATATCTGATAAGCTTTTTGTGGAATACTGTATTATAAATGCTCATTAACTGTTTCAGTGATAAGAAGTTATCTCAGTTTTGCAATTTTCCAAAATTCCAAATAAAAGCAAACGCTTACTGAGAAGTTAACCACCACCATTTCTGAGTTTTTACTAGACTGAGTTGCGTATTCCGTGAAATACTAAACGTAGATACTACTGGAAGGATTTTAGTGTGGATCTGCAGTGTTCTGTTGCATAGTTAGTGACTTTGCAGTTTGCTGGAGGACCATTAACACCTTCATCAAAAACACGACTTTGAAGCAAGGGTGCAGAGGTAAGCTGCTTTATTATTTTTTCTTGTATTATTTGCAATGGTCTGGCCAGCAGCCTGAGAAAACTGCTGAAAATAGGATTTGAGGTGGATTGATTTTCCCCTGCAGCTCATTGTATTGGTAAAACCCCAGCACGCTGAAGTGTAACAAATGAAAATATGCTATTTGAGTATGGTAATCCATACTGGATGATTGTGAACTGAACTTTTCCAGATTTAAAGAAGCAAATGGTCACAGATAGATGAAAGGGAACTGGCTAATTACTAAGGTTAGACCTTGTTTTATAGTTGGAATGTGGTCAGTATCTGTGCAAACCTAGGCTTTCAGACTTGGAGGAAATCCCATGTTTTTATGAAAAAATGGTGCTTGCCAGGAGGATGCTCCTTTTCTTCTGAAGCACACGGACAGAATAAAGCAATATGGGGAGAACTGTCATCATCAGTTCAACGTTCAAAGAGACAATGGACTAGAGACAGCCCAGGTAAGAATTTTATTTTTTTTTTTCCCCCTAGCCTCGAATCAAAGATTTGTCTTGACATTTTTAGTAATTTTTTTTCTGAAGCATAACTGGAATTACAAAGCTTGCTGCTATCTTCATACAGATTTATTTCACTTTGTGGGCTCCGCATGTTCTGCTTGATGAAATGCATTAGAGAGATAAAAGAATGAAAAATTAAAAAACTTTAATAAATACACAGTGAAGACCTGACATAAATGTCATCCAGAATCTATTGAAAGAACACATAAAATTGGTAAAATAATGCATCTTAAAGGTGGCATCCATTTATTTTCAAAAAAGCACTTTTTGAATTATTGCATGCAAACATAATTGAGATTCAAGTAACTGGAAGCTATTTCTGATATACTTATTACCTTTTCAGAGTCCAAATGAACACTATTTGTGTTGTCTTTGTTAGATCTCATCTGCTGAAAGGGGTAGAAAGAACTGCCCTGGCAGATGAGATACTGGGCTGGGATTAATTCTTGTCTGAAAATGAGCAGGTCACTTAGACTTGCTCTGCAACTCGCTCCTCGTTTCCAAAGCTGTGATAAAGTGTTATTATCCCTACCCCACAGATAATGATGAAAAGTTACATAAATACAGGCTTACATGTTCTGGTGGTAAACAGAGTACCTGGAGTACCTCTAACAACCCATGTGCTGCTGGGCAGGCTTTGTCTGACTTATCCTCTGAAAGGGCTTGATGTCCTTTGGGTTTCTGAGGAGACTCCTATGCTATTAATTTAGCCTGCAATTTAGAGCAGTTGTTTATGTACTGCCTTTCCCCTCAAAGCATTTCATACGTAAGCCAAGCTTGTCTCTGTGTAGAGGTGCACGGTGTACAGTCCTCTGCGGAGTGAAAGAGCAGTCATTAGCACGACAGGTATTTTAAATGAGTTGAACACAACATGGAAATTTGAAGGTGGTTTTTTCTAAATAGAAACTATCCCACAGATTTGACGTGCTTACATTTAAACTACTGTTCCTCATTCAAATGATAACAGTTTTAGAGCAGTCCGCTCTTACCAAATGAACTACTGATTCAGTAATAATTTGAGAGGGTAGATAATCTTCTTAATCATCATATCCTCCTGTGCCATGGGAGGGTTACATAGCAGTACAGTCTAACTTCATTTAGTTTTGAGATTTCATTAACTGATTACCTGTTTTTACCCTTGAATATAGTAACTTAGACAGAAGTTTTACTCTTCAGAGCCAGCAATGCTTAATAAACTGATTTGTTTCTCTGTATTTAAATGAAAATCCCAATTTAAATTTGGGGTTAAAAACTGGCCTCACAGTATTTAAATAACGTGTACCATCTTATGAAAAGATGGTTTGAGAAAACCCTCTCTTCCAGGAACAGTGTGTTCCCTTCTATTGTCTGTTGAAGAAAAAATATCCTTAAGAAATAACATAACAACTATGTAACTTTTTGTTTAAAAAAATAGAAAGACATCCTTTCATAACAGCAGCATGAGCCCATTGTGGTTTAATAATACAATTTCATATGGCACAGTATTCCTGCAGTTTTCCTTCTGTTGAAAAATGGTTTCAGAACTGGTAGTCCGGTAGCAGAACTCAGATTGTCTCAAGATTGCCCATTACTGATATCCAGGGAGCGGTAACTTTTGTCCTTCCTTTGCTTCAAAAAATGTGTAAGAGAGGGTAATCAAATCAACTTTAGCCATTTTAGGGTCCTCTGCAAATTCTGGATCAATGTAGAAGAAGACAGGCATGTCCACTTCCTCTTGAGGATTTAGCCGCTGTTCTTCAAAACAAAAACACTGGAGGACGGAGGAAAAAATCCAAAATAGTAAAAATCCAAAATAGTTAGACAACCATAGCTATGGTAAACTTTATCTCTGCCAATATGACAGAAAGCTTCATATTTTAAAATCAACTCACATTCCCTGCATGTCCCTAAAATCCCGAGAAGGATATGAGCAACAAAACAGCAATTCTGTTCCTCTTTTGTTACAGGAGCAAAAAAGAAAAAAGCTATTAATGAAGTGTCCAAAGGTGCAAATTGGCCAGGCTGGCTTACACCATTACTGCCTGCCCTCAGTGTTACTAGCACTAAATGTCATATCTTTGGGAGCTGCTCTAATTTGGCTGAAGCTTGTTATGAAGAACAGACAGGCTATGAGTGAACTATTGCACTGTTATTTGAAAAAAAAATAACGTATTTTCTTAAAATTTTGGCAAAGAATAGTATTCAGGATTAAAATGAGAAAATTTATGGATAATGGTTCTTATTCATGCAAAAGAAAATGTAATCTTTGTTCACACTTACTTGTATTTTATTGAAATACTGTCCTGCTTCAAAGGGTATTACGTTGTAGGTAGAGATTCCAATTATTGGTTTGTCAGTAGGATTTTTCGCTTTATAAAAAGCCAGTGCAGTCTCTCCTGGTACCACCTGTATAAAGTAATTGCATGGTGATTTATAATCCACTGGACCCTTCTATCCCTTAGAGGGTTTTAGACTTTAGCTAGAACTAGTTCATTTTCTCTTTCGCTGTTTCAAGCTCATTACTTCTCTACTTCACAACTATCTTCCTTATAGGCATTTCACCCCTTACTCAAAGCATTAATAATGTTCTATGTATGCATTTTTAATCTTGCCCAGTTTACCAATGACTCTTCTATTTTTCTCAGCAGTTTAGTGGCATACAGAGCTTTCTTAATATGGAGATTTGTATCTGGTGTACCTTTCATTTCTAAGGTGATTATTCTTTCAGTAGTGGACTCAGAAACCAATTAAGAAGCATGACTCCTTCTGTGAGTTTTTATTCAGTAATTCTGAACAGTAAAGTTAGAGTAAAATCTTTTGCTTTTTAAAACAGAGACAGCCCTATAACGATAGGGGCAAGAAGAGGAGGTACTAGGGCTATCCACAGGTATATAGATCTACATAATATACTTTGAATAGCAATGCTTTGATGGCAGGGGAGCAACTCCACCTTTCCCGCCATGCAAGAGGCAGCACAAGTTCTGTCCTCTATTAGAAGGGGACACCACAGGGGCTGTGTGTTTTCCCAGACGGGCGCATCGATGGCTCTGCACCATCGGGACGCCGGGAACAAAAATGGACGGGGCAAAAACCTAAGTTTCTTTCCTCCCGGTGTAAGGGGTTCTGCGGGGGGAGGGGGGAAGGCGGTGACTCACGTAGATTTCGCTCTGCTGGGGTTTGAAGTTCCACTGGATGCTGGAATGCACGTCCGCGTTGAAGGTGACCCTGATGACGCGGTCCCTCACCGGCTCCATCCTCTCGATCTGCTCCGCGCTGCGCCCCGCGCCCGTCGTCCCGCCCAGCCCCGTCGCCTGCGGGAGAGGGACGGCGGTGAGCGCCCGGCGCCGGCCCCTCCGCCCGCCCTCCCTCCCTCCTCCCAGGCTCCCGGCTACCTGGCAGTAGAGGCGGTAGAGCGGCACGGCCGCGTAGGACATGCCCACCATGCCCACAGCGGCGGCGGCGATGTAGGCCAGCGCCGACCGGTTCCGGCGCCGCCATTCCTCCTCCTGCCTGCGGGTGAAGGGGTTGGAGCTCCGCACCCCGCGGGCCCCCCGGGGGGCCGCCGCCTGCCCGCCCGCAGCCCAGAGGCCGTACCGAGCCTCACCGCCCGGACACCCGCCGGTAGGGCCCGGTCGGGGAAGGGTCCGGCCCAGCGCTAGGGCCCAGAGGGGGCCCGGCCCCACGGGGAGCCGCAGGCCCCCGCAGCGCGCCCAGCCCCGCCCGCACAGCCCCATGCCGCTGCCGGCGGAGCCCCGCTCTTCTCGCGAGAGGCGGCGGCGGCGGGGTGAGTCCGCCCCCGTGAGGCGGGGAGAGTCTCTCCTGAGAGAGAGCGGGTGCCGGAGCTTGCCCGCCCTTGCCCAACGCCCGTTTGTCGGCGTGAAGGGGGGCAGCCGAGGGGGCGGTGGGGTTGGGGAGCGGGGCGGGCCGCGCTGCCGCTGAGGGGAGGGGAGCGCTGCCGCTGAGGGGGTCGCCCAGCCCTCAGAGCGGCGCTGAGGCGCGGGGGGTGCCCGCCAGGCCCCGCCGGTTGTCTCTCCCTCGGGCGGTAGTGTGCGTATCGAGGTAACTATCGTAGCCCCGGGCTTTCCCGGGCACCTCTCCGGGCTGGTCCGAGCGGTGCCGGGGCGGGCTGGCGCTGGGCGGCCGCCGAAAAGTCCGCCCGAAGTGGGTTAAGCGAGCGGAGCGCGGCGGGAGACGACGATTATCCCCGCTAAGTACCTCAGCGGCGCTAATGCCGGGGAGGAGCGGGACGGGGGTGGGCGCCAGGACCTTCCCGGCTGGTGCCTCTGGGGCTGTGGGGGCGCCGGGAAAGTGGCCTTTGTGCCCGCGCCGCTTATCTTTAGGCGGGGTGCCTCCGTCGGCAGCGCAGGGCGAGGGTGTTCAACAGAGAGGAGGAGACTCCATCCCTTTGTCTGCCCGCAGCGCTCCCTCTCCCGTGGACAGCGACTACCGATGACTATTTTTTCTGGTGGTGCTTTGTTTCCCGTTTAGTTTCCACTTTTTTTTTTGTCTACTGCTTTCGTTTTGTTTAGGCACAAATATTGGCGTGCTACGGAGCGGCTGAGCATCCTTTGTGTAAACAGTGATAGCTTCAGGACAGGCAGCGTCAGGCGAACCCCCACATGCCATCTTTCTTCTCGGGAGTGGCCCGTGAAGCGTGTGACAAACTTTGCTGGAGCAGGGCTTGAGTGTATTGCTTCAGAGCACTGCTCTGCTCTCCTGCTGGCTCCAGTAACGGGAATCACACAGGGGCTTCATTTCCCGTTTAGGTGCGTTGAATAAGAGAACGATAAAGCCCAGAGTGAAGCAATATTGTGATATTTTCCATTTATTTAGGTGGCGATACTTTTGATCTTTAGTGAAAGATCTCAAAATGTTCACCATTTGGAAAATTTGTGGTATTCTAAAGTAAATTTAACAATTTATTTCTTTTTTTTTGGTGCAGAAATACAGACCTGTAAGAATTGGTCAGTGTGATTTTGAGGAAGCTGCCCCTGCACCTGGGGACCCTACTTCATTTTAGCCCAGGTTTGTAGTGTCATTGGTACCACTAGCACCTGTGGCCACCTTTGCCTGTGCATGGTACAGAGAGTTCCTTCTCCCCCTTGTACCGTGTCTTAGGAGTAACATCTTTTCTGGTTCACGGCCGTGTGAGGGTTTAGTTGTGCATCTCGTGAGGTCAGGAGGGTTTGCTGCTGATACAAACAAATAGCTCTGTTTTTGCAGTACTTTTTTAAATGGTTATAGCTCACTACATTTAGGATTCTATTTCTTGTTGATGTTATATATGCTAATAAAAATACAACAAGAATGACTGAGTTTTTTGCAGTATTAGTGGTACATAACCACATTTTGCCTGTATTTTGGCCTACGTATTACATACTTCAGGTGAGATTTCCATGGGCACTGAATACTAATCAGTAAGTTAAAAATGTGAGAAAACAAGACACCTAAACCACCTTATCGTATTCAAAGTAACATTTCCTCCCCAAGTAACCTTTGCTGGAAAAAAATGAGATTGTTTTTGTCTTTAGCAGTTATATTACTTTATCCTGGAATTGTAATCTTAATTTTTTAGAAGATTTTAATCACAGGGGGTTCTACCTCATAAATCAAGAGAAAATTAGGATGTCAGATGTTTTTGGTACAATATACAGTGAAGTCTGAGTGTTAACTGCTTGCTGTTTTCAGCAATTAATTGTATGTGTTTTATCATGAAAAGTCTCTTTTCCCACTTGATTTCAGCCAGTCAGTAATAAGAATTGCTGTCAGTGACTGAAAATAAATGTAACCCTGTAAATTTCAAAAAGGGCTTTCTCCTTTTTTACATCAATTATTATCTTGGTTACGAGCCAGTGCTTCATGTGTCAGAATTCTTCATTTTGAACTTTTGTTATAATAGGGCACCTAAGAAGATGTCCAATACAGATCTCCTAACAAATCCAGATAAAAAGTAAGTACTTTTTTGCCCCAACTCAGGAATATAACAGTTGCTGGATTGTAATATGTAAATTCTTGCAGTTTCATTAGTAGGAGCTTTTTTTTGATGAAATATTAATGAAAAATAACTGATATTGAAACAATTGGAAGTAGCTTCTTACAGAAGCTAATAACAACACTAGTGAATTTACGCATAAAGGGAAGAAATAGCTCTTAATCTTGTAATTAAGTTAATCAGCACTTGGTTTCGGTTGGTTCTGTAGAGATAAAACCCCATTTAGGGATTTCTTAGTGCTTTTGCAGCTGTGAAAATGTAAGGTCTATAGCAAATTATTTCCTTGTACATATAGGCTAACTATGGTACATAAGACACTGTGCAGGATTTATATATTATGATGCATTACTTCTTCAGACCAGTATGTCTGTATGCCTTTAATGTTTTCTATGTAGTGCTTTGGGACCATGTTATTTTTTACCAGTGCTATGCAATATATAATAATTATATTCCTTCTGTACACTGTAATATTACCCACTTAAAAGTTGGATCAAATTCTAAATGGCAAACTTGGATTCAGTTGTGATTGAAAATCGTAACTCCGGAGCCTTCCCAAACTGCTGAGTAACCAGGCTAATGCTGTCATCAAAACCATAATTAAAAACAGGCACAGACAGCTCTTGATGGACTATCATGTTTGCTGTGCTTTTGCAACAGAACCCACCAAGTAATATTCAGAAGTATTGTCAAGCAATTTAGCTTAGATTTTGAATTATGCCACTTCATAAATAACTTGATTTTTAAAAAAAAATCCATAAAACATTAAAAAAATTAACTTGATTCTGAAGAAGCAAACACTCTGCTTGTCCAATGGAAATACAGAGTGTGTAATACAAAGATACATCTTTGAAACAGCTATGGTCTGCTAGGTTCGTGTGGAAGGTATATTATATGAGTAGTTACTAGATGACTATTCCAAAGGCAATTTTTCACATAAGAGATGAACATGAAAGGTACATGTAACTGCACTTCAGCTACATCATGATGGAAGACTATAATTTTCTGTACTTACTACTTTTTTCTTTTTTCTGGGAGACAGTATCAATGCACAATGCTTCAAGAATGTACTTGTTAATGTGTTAATTGAGGTTTACCTAAATTTTTGAAATAATACCTTTCTTCTCTACACAAGGGGTTAGCCTCAAACCATTCATGCTTCTCCAAAATTACAGTGTTGCTCAAGTTTTTTTTTTTTTCATGCTTAACAATTGCCATATAATGACATGTGTTTTCTTTTAATCTTTATGACCTAATCAGCAAAATGTATTTTGAATAATTAGTGGTTTTGGATAGAAGAGAATTCAGTGTTTGTTCATATGATGCAGCCTTTTCTTGGCTGTAGTCCTTGCTATCATAATGAATTTTTACATTTTAGGGTTAGTGAACCTGAAAGGCTACAGTTACGTAAGTGACTTGTACAGGATTTTTCTAAAAAACCTTTTTCTGTTTATAACAAAAAGATCTCATGAATCTTGCTTCTGAAGATTCTGCAAATCTTTTTGTCATCTGCTAAATTATCCTGTAATCTATCTCAGTTGCTAAAGTATTACAAAACTTCCTTTGGGAGAGGTGAGTCATAATTAATAATGTTGCCAGAATAGAATAGTTTACTAGCCATTTGAAAAAGAATCTTAGTTTGTTTGCTGCACGAAATAACAAATGATGTCTCTTGAAAATTTAGTCTTACTTACCGATATTAGGTTTGATGGTGTTTTACGTTGTTACAGTATTCCTAGATCTTTCTGGAAGTAAAAAGCACTTTGTGTTCCCCTGAGTATGTTCTCAAGAGGCAGAGAACTTGCTAAAGAAGCACTAATACCATTTTTCTATATGAGTCCTTTAGAAACTCTAGGCGTTCCTGCTTTAGCAGGGGAGTTGGACTAGATGATCTCTAGAGGTCTCTTCCAACTCTGACAATTCCATGATTAAAAGCAGGGTAGCAGCAGAATTTTAAGGTAGAGGAATGGAAACCATGGGAATGAGTTCAGGAAGCTGAACAATGCATAGTTTGAAGACGGGATGGAGAAGCAATTGTCTGAACGAGTGAATTATTATTGATAATAACTCTTAATAAAAGAGGTGGGAGCAATAAGAAACTTACTACTCGTTTGTATCTGCTCAAAGTGTTGGGAAGTTTGTCTTGGTTGGCTTAATAAAAATAATTCTTTCATTTTTCAATAATGGAAATTCATAGCCTTGAGTCATACTTTTAATTGGGGGTGTGTGGGGTGTGTGTGTTTCTGCTGCAGAAAACATGACACTGGAAACAAGCCATATTGCTCTCAGTGATGAGTTTTGACAGAGGTTCCTGATACTGATACCACAAATTGAATTCCACTGGTGTTATAAACAGTGACAATTTTGTCGAAGAAAAGCTGTTTGTATTTTATCTTCTGTAAACTTGCTTGAAGCAAATCTAAGTGAAATGATGCTTGAAATATAAATGGCTTTTATTTCATCGGACTGTAACACCAGTAACAGCAGCAGAGTTAAACTGATTGAGAAAGGACTATGAAGGACCACATTTTCATCCCTGGACGGATGTGACCAATCCAAATGATACTAGTGGAGCTCTTCATATTTTGGGAATTGGGAGGGCTGCTTTATGTTCCCAGTTCCATTGCTGATCGGCTCCTTAAAGTCTGCTGTTTGCCCTTCCTGTGCCTGGGCACAGGCTCTAAGGGCTGACCCCTGTAGATGTGAACATTATATAGCACCTTGCCTATAAGCAAAAAGATCCTCTCCCCAGAACAATTACATCAATTACGTGCTAATGAAACCACAGTCACTACAACTTTAAAAAAAAAAAAAAGGTGCATGAGATAAGCATATGCATTCCTCACCCAGCCAGGCTGTCCTGCTGCGCGGCTCCAGACGCTGACAGATGCTGTCTCATCACAGGGTTACTCCCTGCTTTAGAGAGGATTCACCTTTCTACTTAAACAAAGCCATCAGGGAACACAGAATATTTAGTTTTCATTTTAAACTATAATCTTTTTAAGATCTTTTAGAAAAGGGGGGAAGTAATACAAATGCATCTTCTGATGCAAGCCTGGAAGAAAACTAGAGTTAACCAAACCAGTGTCAGAAGCTCCAAACTTCTGAAAATGTGCATATCTCTGCAAGACCAAGCCTCGTATCAGAAGAGAGCCTTACCTCGGGGAACAGTGGTATATTTTTTACTTTTTCAACTAGATTATTCGCAGTGTAATGATATAAATTCACCATTTTTATTTACTTTCACAAAATACCTGGATACATCAGCTTCCATTTCTAGAGAAAATATGTAACCCAAATTCTGTGCTAACTTTTTGACTGTTGCATACTGGAAGACTAAAAATCAAGTTAATGCACGACACAAGTCAGTACCATTGAGTACCATGCAAAGTAATAGCATAATGGCACTTGTTTCATTAATGCTTTCAGTCTGTCTGCTTTGTTGGCTTTCCCTTTTGTGTGTGGATGTACATAATCCAGTCTGCTGCAGAGATTGCTTTAGGAAGGTCATGAGTTACTGCTTTTGACCTTGTTTCGAGGGACCATGTAAATAAATTACTGGAAGAACATGCAAAAATTAGTTTATTCTATTTTTAATTTTTTCATTTGCCTTCGGCTGCCAGATAAAGATCGCATAGTCGCAGTTGTAGTATATGCAAGTAAATTTTCTCTCCTTTGCATTTATCAGTCTTTAAAATTGCTATAAATTGCCATTTCAAACAGGAAAAGTAAACATTACCTCGGTAGGTGTATTAGTCCATGTGACGTAGAGGGTTTCAGAGAAGATTAAGTAGGCAGAGACACTCGTCTGGAGCTCTGTCTCTTTAGGGTTTTTTTTAGTTAGTGGCAGAAATTGTCCTGTCTGTAACCTTCACCCATCAGAACTGGAAACCTCTGGTGTATTTTGGTTGCTTTGTCATTTGTCTTTGCTGCTCTGCTGAAGAATGTCCCTGCTCTCACCAGGAGATGAAGACGAACCAGAGCGTTTCGATGGTCTTTCTCTCTTATACTGGTATGCTTAAACATTAGGTTCTGAAGGCATTTTTCTATTCGGTAATTGGAAAAAGTATAATAAATATAATTTAAAAGCTGTAGAATTTTTCAGCTTTTTTTCGTAAGCAGAGTTTATAGTTTAGGTTTTTGTTTGTCAAGTAATATCTGTTTTGTGAAGGAAGGATATTATTCTTCCATTGATAAATCTGGATAGACATTTTGTTTGTGGACATAAATGACTAATAATTTATCAGGAATAAGATCAGAAGAATATCCAGAGCTGTGTGTTCTGATAAGCCTCAAGAAGATATAAAATATAAAGCTGTTGAACTTCCTTGTGTATGCTGGTAAAAAGTAATAGAAAAAAGTATTAAAGATTTCATTTTAATTACCTTTACTAGAACACTTACACAGAATTTCACACGCTTAGTCTATTCGCCTTCCAGGACTTCAGTTGAAGTGCTGAGTTTAATATTTTTTAGTGTAACATAGTGTGCTTTTGTAGTCTTTCTGGTTTATTTTGTCTCTTGCCTTACATCTTCTCTGTGTGCTAAAAGCTTGCTTACAAGTATTTTTGCGTGACTTCTGTAAGAATGAGCAGCGACATCTGATTATTCAATTTGCATTTTTTTCTACAACAAATATCGATGGTTTCTGTTACTACTGCCAATCGGTTTAAAAGCCTGTTTCCTTGTTTATACTGGTGAACATATTTCTGATGGTTTTTTGGAAGCATTCTAATATTTCATAAAAATTAAATAACGATAACATAAAGTAAATGTTGGACAGGTGCTACATCCAAGTCTATTTGTAGTGAAATTGTTAAAGCCCTGTTTATTTTATTAAACCTATGACAAGTAGCTTAACTCCTCTAAGTTAAATGGGAGAAAAACTAACATGAAAAGTCAGCAAAATGTACTATTCTGAACAAATTCAGGGCATTTGAAGATCCTTGTCTTTTTATGTGGTAATTTTAAACCTCATGTATTGGGAGGGACTTCATCTTTAGAGCATAAACACAAGTGGAGTGCCTTGTAAAGGTGTCTCTTCAAGGTGTGAGCCCTTTCTAATGGTAGGTGGTAACATCATGATAACTTCAGTGTTTCAGAGGTACCCGATTCCTCTCCACTGTGAATTATTAGTTTGTGTTTTCTCTTTATCCTATTTGTCAGAATACGTTTCATGTTAGTTAGGATCTCTCTTTTGAAAGTATTGCCGCTTACTTCTAGAAGTGTAGGTCCTTTTCTATTGAGTGTTCTGTGACTAGATTTGATAATACTTCATGATCATTTTATATGTGAGTATATAAATAGATTCTACCATCTCTGGTGAACTCTGAACTTCAGACTTAAAATCTGATATTTGGTCTTTTAAGACTTCAAGAAAGTAAACTTCTGTGCGAGGTTGAAACAACATTTGTTCTTGCTTTTTTATTTTAAAAAACCTGCTATGTGAAAACTGCTGAGAGCATGGCAGAGCAAGAAACAACTGTAGTAGCAAAAGGCAAGATGGAAAAAAAGTAGAATAATTGCATATTTTAAAGATCAGCGTTCCTTCTCTAAGTTTTCAAAGGTAGATACAAAGCAGAACAGACCTGTAAAGAACATGACTAGTATGTTGTCTTTCAGCTTCAAAACATTATAAATTCATGGGATAATTGAAGTGACAGTACCAGGCAGTAATGCAGAATACTCTGCTGTCATAGTATAGAAGCAATTTATCAAAAAAGTTTTGTTAGAGAAATAGCAGACTTAAGGATTTATTCTTCCGTTCAGACTGTGATTAAGTAAAAGCAGTTGGGTTCACTTTTAGCCTTACAGAGTGTGCCTTATGCTCTGTCACGTAATAGCACGGTCATGTGCAGTCGTCTCAGCGACCAAATACACGAACTCGGTTTCAGCATTTCTTTTTATCCTTTGGAACAGATACTGTGAGGAATGCTAAAATTAAAATTGTACAATGGTTGAAGCATAAGCTTCCGGTTTGCTTCTAAAGATGAACTACTGGGTCTGTTCTTATGGACAGCCTTTCTACAGCACAGGCTAATTTTGCAAATACTTAGGAATTTGAGGTTGTGGAATAAGTTGTTGCTTTTCTGAGCAAGTGCTTATTCCTTGATTTAAAAACTCTACCAGTTTTCTTATACAAAACCAAAAGAACTAGAGATGTTCTTTAGAAGCTGGATCTTCTACCTGGTGCCAGAATTCAGAACATTTGGACCTTCTGGATTTCTCTTCCCTCTGGCACAACACCTTTTAATGACATGTATGCCAGCTTTTGCAGAAATACCCAGTTTCAAGCATGGAGTTCATGCTGTGTCCTGGATTTGGTTGCATGGTAGGATTTGGGTCATTATGTCCTCCACTTTGATCTTCTTTTCCCCCCTGCTAATGAATTCTAGTTGTTCCATTTCACTTTAACATCACGCTGTAGAAAATGCAACTCACTGTCAAATATAGAACAATATATAGGTCGTAGAAGAAGAACCCAAGTGATGGTGCTTTTTTTTTTTCTAGAAGAGATCTAGTGAGTCTTCTCCAAAAATGGTACAGTGAGAGGATGAAGGATCTATGATACAACTTAGATTTTTTTAATAATAATTTGTGAAAATTAAAAAATGGTAAAGGATAATTGGATTTATGGGAATTCTTAACACTTTGCATTTTCAGAGGAGTATTCTGGTCATGTTTCCAATGCAACTGTAAATTTAGGTTTCAAAACTCTAATTTTATTTTGTATTCTTCTTTAATTCTTTAGGATTATCAGCTGCCTCCAAAATACTCACCTGTCTTTAGACAATTTCAAGTGCCATCCTGGTTATCTCATCTTAGGCTGGGAGGGGTACACAGGAGAAGCCTGTAATAGAGTTTGGAAAGAAGCCTTTTTTAAAACAGAAAAAAAACCAGTGTTGAGTGAAGAAATGAGAGACTGTAGGGAAAAGATTATGTTCATAAATAACTGCGAAGTTTTATGTTAGATATCCTAGAAAATATTTTTGTATACACTGTCTTAGCTGTGGGTTTGTTTTAATATTCATTACCTGATATAAGACATGATGATGTGTTTTTCTTGCCTAAATACTAACCTGGACCAGGTAGTGAGATTTTGTTTCTCATAGCTCTTACATATATTTCTAAAATTAGGGATTTATTTACTTTTATTTTATTCCTTAGGACTATTATGGGCCCTCACGGAATCAATCGAGCTGTTCACCGCCTTTCGTTTTCGGATTGTCAAAATGGATTAGGTAATTAGATTGCACATTCTGTTGATTTGGAGTAAACCAAATCTAAAGGCACCTGGTGAGCTTTTCCAGTTCACACATGTCATCAGTAGAAGTGTAATTTATCTGACTTCTATGGATTTGACTGTAAGTACATTTAGCACAATAGGTGGAATAACCAATTTCTTGCTTGTTTCTTTTGTTTGTTCTGCAGGAGTCAAAATTATTGGAGGTTATCGGGCACAAACAGCAGAAGATTATGGGATTTTCATAAAGAGAATTCTACCCGGAGGGGTTGCTGCTGTAGATAGTACGTAATTTTAAATTTTTTCTGACAAACATGCTGCATAGAAAAAGCTGTCAAAAGAAGTCTTCTCTGCTTTACTTGGTAGATAAGGATACTTAAAATAGCATGGTTTATTCAGGATCCATGATGCTGTGATTTACCTTAATATAGAGAAATGAAGCTTGGCCCCTTCATGGGAAAAGTTTTTAATGCTCCCAGTTCTTGAAAATGTGTTCAAATCTAGATAAGGCTGGTGTGACAGCAAGTGGCAATCTTTCAGCACTGCTACCTAAGTGCTCAGATGCTGAACCTCATTAAATTCCTAAGGGATGAGCATCGTTTCCTTTACAGAACCAGTATGTTTAATGAGTTCTGATAATTTTTTTAGATTTTTTTTTTGAAGTGGTGATTTAGATGGTCAGTGTGGAAAGAATGAATTACACTAGGTAGAATGCAATAATAAGGTTACAGAATATACTTCTGTCCTAGGTTTGTGTATGGGATTTTTTGAGATTCCATCTGGTCTTGTGCAGAATGATCATTTAAAATTAAAATCTACTTTAAAAGTGATAGTTCCTACACTAAAAAATCTTTTTTTAAAAAAGAAAAATCTTTTCAATGTCTTTGTTAACATATAAGACATTAATCTGTTTATACATCATAACTTACATATACGTTAAGAGCAAAATTCATCTGGAAGTTAATTCCACAACTGTGAAAAGTAAATGCCAGTCCCACAAATACTTGTGTTATGTGTAAATAATACAAATAACTAAATAATGGTTAATAAGACTAATTGATAGCTGTTAGTCTTATGACAATAGCCTAGCTTAATTAGAATCGGAACCTAATTGCTAAAAGTCACAATGTTGTTTATTGCATAGGTCACATAAAATTGAAAGTAAAAGGCCTTTTGTTTTGACTGTGATATATTTTCCTGTTGATTCATAAATTACTGTTCATTTTATTACCAGGCCGTTTGCTCACTGGTGACCTAATTTTGGATGTCAATGGAGAAAACTTAATTGGAGTAACCAATGAAAGGTATGTTTGTACTGATTACTAAATGCTTGTTAGAGCTTGGAATATTTTATGGGGATTTTTTGCACATTATCAACCACTGATTAAAAGGGCACAATGCCGCTGAGATCCTTGGAATTCAGCTGGCAAATTCATCCTATAAATGTAATTCAGCAAAACCATCATGGAAGAATGAGAGGACTTTATATGCTTTTTTAATGACAGAATAAGCTAGTTTATTAATCATGTAGATTATAGTATGTATGTGAAAATAGCAATAAAACATACTAAGCTGTTAAAATATTTTTATATCTATCTGTTGATTCAATACTGGTGAATGTAAATGAGGCAGCCAACAGGTATCATTGCAATGGGACAATGAAGAAGAAATTTTAGAAATGTCTGAAGAATATCTTGGATGGTTTCTGTACCCGGATCACCAGAAATGAATGCAGCTTAGTTTTGGAGGTGTAGATTTAAAATGCAAAGGAAAATTGCAGTATATTGCTGAGGGAAATCCTGACTAATGAAGCATGCCTGAGCGGCAGTTTGTAGGCTGCTAATCAAACAAAAGGGAATCATAGAATCGTCTAGGTTGGAAGGGTCCTTCAGGATCATCTAGTCCAACCATCACCTAACCTAACCCATGGTTCTGGCCTTGCTTTTCTAAGCCCCTTTGGGTGAAAACATACCATTTTTGATACCGATAGCAGTATCCTGAGAGTGGACAAAACCCATAGATATCCATTCTGTGATTCTATGAGAGGGCACTCCTGGTTTATTCCTGTCACTGGGCACAGACTCACCACAGTCTGCCTTTTGCTTGTTTCTCCAGTGCTTAATTTGGGTTGCGCTGCTTGCAAACTTTTTTCTCTGTATCTGGCAGTCAAAATTTTTAAGTACATTAAGAATTTGTTCACTTTCCTGCTCTTTTACCTTTACTCACCGTGTACTTCTTGACAGCACCCTGGTATATTTATTTGGCTGTTTTTCCCTCCTAGGGCTGTTGACATCTTGCGAACAGCGTCAGCATCTAATCACATGTCTCTGCTAGTTGCCAGAGATGAAGAAGCAAAGTAAGAGAAAAATAAGACATTGTTTTAAGTTCAGAAGTAATAAAAAGCCAACACTCTAGCTAAGGTTGGGTGAGCGAGCTTGCATCTATTTTTTTTTTCAGATTAGTTTTAATCACAAAATTGCACCACATGTTACATTTTCCTGTGTAGTATTTGATCCCAAATTCATTCTGAGACTATTTGCCTAAATTGAAGTAGCAAGCTCAGGCCAATTTCAGCTTAATGAAGAGGACTGAAATGTTATGTTACCAGCTAACGTGACTAAAAACTATTTGCTGAGATAATTTTCTTAATACTTCTCACATTTTAAACTAATAAAAAATTAGGATTATGTTAAATCAACAGTAGCACAGAAGTATATGATTTAAACTGGTCTTGCCTTCTGAAAAAAAAGGCAGATTTAGTTATTGCTTCCCCTCAGAAGTTTGCTTTGCAATCTTTAATGAGCTTTGAATTAGTTTGGATAAGTAGGTTAAACTGTTCACTGCAGCAGGTAGTCCAAAAACATCTGTTATAAGGACTTTTATGTTAAGTATTTCATTAACCTTGCTGTTTAAAGTTAAGCATATAAACCAATATTGGCAGAGAATCATCGGAAATCCTGGGATCCAGGTCTGTATCCCCTTTTGACTTAAATCTCTGGAGGAAATGGCTTTTATGTAACTATATTTGAGCATCATTGCAAGGGTATCTGCTGTTATTTGCCTTTCCTGGGATGTTCTACTTACAGAGTAATCTCTCTGTAAAGGAATTTTCTCTAAATTCTTTAGCCTTTTTTCTGATTTAAGCTTCCTTCTTCTGCTCCTTTTTTTTATTTTTATTTGGCAGACATTTAAATCACCCTGTAGCCTCTGATCTCTCCTTTTTTTCAGACTGCCTAGCTATACGTGAGGTCCACTCTTAATCTCCTTTTATCTAAAGCATACTGACCTAGTTTCTCTAACCTCATTGAATAATTAAAATCCGTCAGTCCTTTTACTGTTCTGGTGATATGCTCAAAGGCTTGTGCAGAATTCGGCACCACACACAGACTCTCACTCAGACACCTGTGATTTCTTGTGACTGTACGTTCATGTGCTAAAAGATTATTTGGTTTACACTCAATTGTGCTTATGTGTGTTCCCTGGGTCTGGCATTAGTTCAATAAATTTTTACATTTTTTTCCAAAGTAATGCATCCAGCAGTTTTCAACAGCCCTCTGCAGTCGCTGGCATTACCTGGGAATTGCGTTCCCTGCAATTAGTTAATTTATGTTCTCTCTAATTCTGTAATATTAATTTGTTAGCATTTCTGTCTTACATCATTCTAGATTATTTATAATTTTTTAATCTGTTATCACTGGGGTAATCATAGCTCAGATTATAAACAGGTTTTTTTTAAATTAGGCTGCATTCAGTATTAGTTTAATCAAGAGTTTTTGTTTTCTCTTTAGTGTATGTAATACAGGATGTACATTTTTGCTGCTTTTTTGACAGCTTGTCACAATATGCTTGCTTTCTACAAAGAACTATGCTTTTATTTTTAATTTTTCAGCAGTGCAGCTGAGCAAGAATTGCCCTTGATTTCACCAGTTGGGACTTTTTAAAAAAATATATTGTAATGAAAAAGATAAGCAAAGCCCAAGCATGTACAATATTTAATATATAATGATATTTACCTCGCATGAAATAGGCTGCAAATTTCTGAGAAAGCTAAATAGAAGTTAAGAATTTGCATCTGCTTAATCATTCTTGAATAATTAATAAATATTTCTTCTATCCTCTTCTTTGAGGCGCCACAGCTTTGTTTGCCACTCTCTTGTGGGATTTTGTTTAGTGTAGTTGAACTTAAAGCTTTCTTTAGTTCAACTACAATAGCAATAGGAGTATGATCTAAATATATTATCGGATTCCTTCTGATACAAGTAACTTGTTCTGGACCTAAGTAATACCGTCTTATCTGTAATTCACTTGAATTACAATTTTCACCTGTAGAAATATGTGACAAAGGTGCATTTAAACTACTGCTGAATCCTGACGGAGAGGATCTGTTTATTGCCACAGGAAAGAATTTCATGACCTGATGGATAAGTACGGCTCTCACAGTGACACCAGCTCTGCAAGAAGTTCTCCGACACAACTATTAACTGGTGAGACATTGCTTTCTAGCCTGGCATAATCCTTTAGGACAATAGTCATTCCTTGGTGGAGTAGAAGCTTGCACTTAAACCTCTTCTTATTTTGGGGGAGGGTATGCTGGAGGAAGTGACTGAAAGTCAGGCAAAACACAGTTTACTTAGACTTTAACATCTAGTTCGCAGTCTAAGCATGAAACTTGACAGGTTTGTGTATCAGTTTCCCCAACTCTTAAAATAAATGTACTACCTCCTACTCTTGACGATTTTAATTTATGAATAATGTGAAAAGTGTTTGGTATTTGTGGATTAAATTTACCATAATAATGCAAAGTACTAATAAAAAATTTTGAGCTAGAATACCATAAATTCTAATCCTCATGGAATTGTTGTCTAATTAGGGTACCTTTATATAGCATGACCGATTATTCAGATGAGATTATTTTTGCACCCAGTTTAAAAAAAAAATCATAATTTGCTATGTTTTAAAGAATTGCTTCTGGAACCCTGGGTGGCTTACAATTCTTAGCTGTGTAACTTAAGCCTTCTTTTGGTAATTTGATTGCTTATAGTTTGTCTGTTTTCTAATGTGAAAATAATCCCACTGAACTCTTCTCACATTAATTGAAACTTTATGCTTTTTCCCATATGTGTGTTTTATTTCTTTTTTTCATTGTTTCTTTTCTTAAGCAAAATCTATAGACAGCGCTTCTTCTGCCTCATCCTCAAGGTCGCAGAGTCCTCAGCTGCATCCAAAGGATAGTCTCACGGCCACTGGCAGAAATAATTGTGTCCCAGCACCATCCCCAAAGCTTGCAAAGTAATTTCCAAAACTGACTGTAACTCTTGTGTGAGCTGTAGAAAACAGCGTATTCAGTTGGTCAGAAAAATTTTGGGTTGAGCACTAAAGGTTCAAGTTTTTCTTTTCTTTTAAATCCTGTAAGTTAATACGCTATGGATATTGCAAACTTTTAATAAGGTATTTTTGTCACTCATTTATTGTTTACATGGTAGAAATAGATTAATCAGTGTCTTAATTTGCTCTTAGTGTCTCCTAATGAATTAATATCTCAGGTTTATGTGTACCTAGGTACTCCCGTAAGCCTTGGATAGATGTAGTAGAGAGGAGCTATCATTCTTGTAAAATAATATATTGGTTCTTTCTGTAACTACCAGATAGAACAACTGAAGTTGCTGGGTTTGTAGTAAGTAGGCAGTGTAATGTTTGAACGTTGAGATTAAACGTCCTCTATCTCTCTTTCTTGCTATAATACGTATTTGTGAAATTGGTAAGATAAAGATACTTTAGTCTTTATTAGAGTATTTAGTTCTGTGAAGTAATTTTCTTTTTTCCTTTCTCTTTGTAGGGATAGTGCATTTCAGATTATCTCTGTTTGCAAAGGAACAAGCCTAGGTTTGAATATTGTAGGAGGAATTAATAGAAAAGAAGGGCCTTTGGTATATATTCAAGAAATTATCCCTGGTGGTGACTGTCATAAGGTAAAGACTTTTTTTTCCCTCCCTCCTCCTTCAGTCCACCTCTATTTTTGCCCTTCATTTACCACCTTTTTCAGTATTTTATATATACAGTCATATTTTAAGTACAAATTTTGATTGTGTTTCTGTGTGCTTTCTCTTTATAGAGAATTATCTCATTACACCATAGCATGGTTACATGGTAATGAAAATTATTCGTGAGTTCATTTGAGGTAAATAAGGATCTTATTCCCCAGTTTACATATGAGAAAGAAAGAAATCAACTTCTTTAAGAGGCTGCATCGTGCAAGATGAATCAGCATGGGTGCAACAGAGCTATAGATTGCATCTCTTTCTTTTTTTCTTGGCCATTCAAAACAAATTATTCCTTTGGACTTAGTTTAGATGGATCCTTACAGTTGGAAAGCATTGTGTAGGCAAATTAGAATTAAAAATATTCTGACAGTGTAGACTAATTAAATGTATGAATCAGTACTGATTACTGTTTTCATTTACGGCAAATGCAATGTATAAATCAGGAGGGTTTGACAGTTTAAAAAAAAATCAATAACGTAACTGTCTTATTCAAGTACACAAAACTGTTTCTCCAAGTGCCTCCTTTTGCATCCTGAGTTTTGTCATGGTTATTTTGATGTGTATATAGCCAGGTTTTGCCTCCTGCAAGGCAAGAGGGTTTGAGTTAATTTCAAGAGCAGTGAGTTTTGCCCCAAAATAGTCTATAACTATTTGTGACTGAATTTTTGTAGATTAAGGTTAATCCCAAAATGCAAAAATGAAAGGAAAAAATGCAGTGTTTCTCCAGCACTTCTTCAAGTAGATAAATGGTAATCATTCTCTTTTGTTTTCTGCTATTTTTGTTGTGGCTTCTAAAACACTTTTCTCACTGCAAACATATAATTTAAAGCCTTTTACACATAATCAACAGACAGATCGAGCCAGTCATTTGCAGTAGGTTTCTAGTATTAGCAATCTTAGAGGTAATTTCCCAATTTTGGCTGTCCTGTTGAGAAGTAGCAGGCATATTTTAAATCTCCGCCGCATGAGGGCAGCATTGAAATGGATTTCTTGTACAAGGCTGGATGCAAGCAAAAGGAAGGATCTACGACTTTTTTTCCTTAATCAAAGCTGAAACGCTAAGAGACAAAAAAATGTAGCAAAGTGCTATCATAGGTTTGAAATAACACAGGTAAAATTATGGTATATGGATAATAAATATGTAAAATTATACTGGATACTGGTCTTCAAAAGGTATTTTACTTATTTCCTATGTATCTTCTGTACAGTTTGTTTCACATGGTCAGATTGATTCTGTGATTAATTACACGTCACATGTAATTTAATGTTTATTACATTAAACAAATGTCATAATTGATTCTGTAACCATAGGTGAATAACATGAATTTTCAGTTAAATTATTGAGGCGTCTTGTAAAATGTGAGTGAAGAAAGCTTTATCTTAGTATGGAGTCTATCCCAGCATGTTTAAAGTCTTGTCTTACAGTCTCTGAGACAGAAATGTGATATGTTGCTGTGTTGGTAGAAAGTTTGCACTGAATAATTCAACAGAAGGACAAAGTTGATGATATTACTTCTATCATGGTTTTGACTGGTGAATTCCTAATAGACTAATTTGGTTTTCTCATTAAGATTAATATGGCTGGTAGGTGCCTGAAGAGTCCCCTGTATAGCCAAGAACATTGGTTTTGAAATACAAATTAATCCATCTCACAGCTGAATTAATTAGTAAATAAGCTTCCCATAGTCAGATGGGTTGGTACTCCTTGCTAGAAAATTACTCTGTGGTTTGTTTGTCTGGGTTTTTTTAACAGAAATATGCATCTGGGTCTAAATTTCTTCTTTACACAATATCTGAGATCCATTCAGTCTGATGAAGCTTTTGTAATGACTGCTATCATGGTGATTAAATGATCATTTTATCCACTGTTTATTTCTGGAAGATTGTCAGGCAACGTATATAGCCGTTCTTGGTATTTCTTGTTTTAGCAGATCCACAGGAATGTGTTGAAGTGCAGTGATTGTACAGTTCTTTCTATAGTGCTAGCAATTAATATAAAATGTGTGGGTTTGATTTTTATTTGTTATATTAGGATGGACGATTGAAGCCTGGAGATCAACTTGTATCCATAAACAAAGAGTCCATGATTGGTGTCTCCTATGAAGAGGCGAAAAGTATAATCAGCAGAACAAAGACAAGGTATCTGTTACTGTCAAACTGCTAAACCTCCAAAATGATTTATTATATGATATTTATGATCAGATTAACGTGAAATGTCTTGTCCTGTGTACTTAGAGGAAATGCAAGGTACATAAATTTCTTTGAAATATTCAATTGCAATATTAATTTCATTTAAAAAATGCAACTTTTAGAATGTAAAATTATGATACTTTCATTCCTTTCAAAAGAAAAATCAAAACAAACCCCAAACCCACAGTATTTGCCTTTTTTATTGATGGGGAAAAGAACATCCTTTTAGAAAAATAAATAAATAAAATCACACACGGTGCTTGGGAACATGTAATTTTTGCAAGAGTAAGGCATAATCTTATTAACAGTATAGTATACAGTATTTTGTAACTTTTTAAATTTTAATTTTAGGTTTGAAAATTTTTGGGAGATAGCTTTTATTAGACAAAAAAATATTCCCAGTTATTCAGAACATCTACAACGTCCTTCCAGCCTGTTAACGTCTTCTGTAGTGTATGGGGAGCAACAGGATAAAGTACTTGGTTCTCTTCCATCTCCTAATGGGAACATTTCAACGGTCACTCCAAATGCTGTGAGTACACATTACTCCTCTTACTGTAAAGTGAGCAAATGGTTGCACTATCAGGTTATTTTAATTCGATTTCCATTCTAGTAAGAAAATGACTGGCTCTTTTTTCTGCAAAATATTAATTCTTTGGAATACCAAGAGTTTTCCAGAAGACTTGTTGTGTAACAGTAGATGAGAGGAATCTGAGTAACACTAATGAGAGGAATAAGAGTATTAGTTGACTTGGTAAGAAAACAAATCAAATAAAATAAGCATTACCCGTGTTGTTAAGTACAAAGTTCTCCATACTGTTTCTCTAGGGACTAAAGTTTCAGAATTAGGTATATATAGTTGTATACTTCAGAGAGAAAGTACACTCTGATTAATACACGTGAGTACAGTACAATCCAACAAATTACACTTCATGGTGATGAGATTTTTGCTTAGAAATCAGAGTCCTAGAAGAATGTGAGGTTTTTCCCCCACTCTTTCAGCTAAGCAGCAATTGTTGTTTTAATGTATACAGTCCACCATTAGTATAAAGAACTAATGTTGACCCCAAGAAAATAGATTTTAAAACTACTGTTACTTCAATTTATAAAAAACATTTTCAATTATCACAATTTTTAAACTAAATAAAGTATTGTCTTTGAACAAGGAAGAATAAAATGTTCCATATCAAACACAAAGTCAAAGCAGGTGATTCTCAATTGTTCCTACATTTGTACTTAGAATTCTTGCCCATTTTTCTTTCCTGTTGGAGATACAAACATTGAAACAGGTTGTCGAGAGAGACTATAATATCTTAATCTGTGATGGTATTCAAAACCCAACTAAGGTTTTGATAAAGCCCTGATGTAAGTTTTTGGAATGGCATTCCTTACCACCACCACCCACACCTTCCATTTTCTCACAGGGTTGTTTAGGTCTATCCAGCCCTATTTATCTCTCTGGTCTTTCTTCCTCACCCTCTTTTATATTAATGTGTATTTCTATTTTG
Organism: Gallinago undulata; assembly: GCA_026546715.1. Lineage (NCBI taxonomy): Eukaryota > Metazoa > Chordata > Aves > Charadriiformes > Scolopacidae > Gallinago > Gallinago undulata. The sequence goes on from JAOTQQ010000003.1 coordinate 31,964,564, forward strand.
GCTTGTGATCTGCTTTAGAAATGATATTTCACCACTTTTGATTTTCTTTCATAGATGGAAACTGGAGTCAAGATGGGAGACCAGTCTCCAATTACTTCTCTAGAGAGCAGTCCTACTGATGTGTCTGCCACTGGTAAATGTGTATTTAGTTCCCTGCCACCCTTTTTTTCTTCAATAACTGTCATACAGAAAATAGTACATAGTGAGACTCAATAGTCTTTAAAAAAAGGAATATTGCACATTTTTGTAGTACTAAATAAAGAATGAGATCAATGGATTGTTTGGTAGCTTCTGTCAAATATAACTTACATTGTCTTTAATAAATAGCTGAAACCAAACAAAAATGAGTGATCACAACATTTGTTATACAGCAGTCATGATAATAGACTCAGTAGAAACCAGATAATGAAGACTCTCATATACATCAAGATTAGGTTGCCATAGAAACTGTGCTTTCTTGATTTGATGAAATTCTGTGGATGTATACTGCTTGCACTTTTTTTTTAAAAAAAAAAAACAAAACAGGGCAGCATATTGGATGGGTAGAAATAGCATGCAGACCTCTAACAGTTTTTCAATTAATAAAAAATATAATGCATATATGTATATACTTGAGAGTCATGACATTCAAACAAAAACAATAGTCACTTTGATCATATCTCTAAATATATATTTTGAATAAAACACTAAGGGAAAATAGAGGTTGTAGAATCTGATCAGAATCAAATCTGAACTCAATAATTGTAATTCCTTTGGGAAAGAAATGTATTGTTGTGTTTACAAACAGTGAAAGTGCAGTAGTTTGACATAATAATGAGAATCTCGACTGACATTGTAAAATAACTGATTCTGTTCTGTATTTCTATATGAAGACCTGAACCATACTATTTTTCCTCAGGCAGTAGTAACTAAGCATAACCTGTGCTTCTCAATTTGATCTCTAATATACTGAGAAGAGGAAGGACAAACATACAGGATGCAATTCATTCTAGATGTTGCTCAGATGATGTTATTTAAATTGCACCTGCATTTATTATGGCCCATATCAGATATCCTAATTTTAAATGAGGATTGCAAAACTTGACCCATTGGCTTCCTGCCTTGAAGGGTGAGCTGACTGAACATGAACTTCTGAAACTGGAAAGGTTGAGCACACCTGGAGTGTAATGATCACGGTTTTTTCATATTGATCATGAAAAACACCAGAACTAAATCAGTTGAACAAGACAAAAGGATATTTTTTAATACCTTCAGAATATAAGACTCTTGGTTAATATAATGCAATACCCAGGAGCATCACTGTTGCTTAAAGAGACCAAGAAGGCCACAGTTTCTTAACATGAATAACATAGCTAGTAGAGAGGAAAGCAGAAAACTTGCAGCTCTGGTTTGTACTGTTTCTTGTCATTTTTCAGTTTAGCCTTCATTAATAGCACATCCTTAGTCAGAGCTGCCACTTCTCAAATGCTGCCCTTTTACTAGGACAACCTTTCAAGGGTAACCTTGAAAAATGGAAGCAGCTCTTAGATTATTTTTTTTAAATGCTGTAAGAAAAATCAGCATAATTTTGAAAAATTCTTGCACAAACTCATACAGGGGGCTTTTTCATTCCGAGTTGAAAGTAAGTGTGCCAATTCAGCTGAGGTTCTAGCCCACTGTCTTCTGAATTTAATATAGCATGTGAGAGGTGTTAGTGTCAGAGATTTTCAAGATGTTTTGGTTTATGCTTTTGGCATATAAAGAGAATGTAAATTACTTTGAGCTTGGAAACAGATACGCTGTGAAACTGGAAAAAAAATAATTCCATGCAATTCCTTCTGTTCCTTTAGAGAGAATCTCAAACTGCAAGATCCTTTAGTTTCCAAATGCTGGTTTTGATTTCAGCACCTCTCTAGTCCATTAATGAAATAATGAATTAAGATCTAAATTACCTTTATAAATAATAAATGCAAACAATTATTCCATTTTCTCCTGCAAAAAAAACAAGCCAAGGAATTTTTTCTATTTACACAAATCTAAAATCTGAAGAAACTGGTAGTTAGCTGCTCCTTTTGCCTGCTGTGTGTGATCAAAGGCTCCCAAAGGTTGCTGCTTCTTGTGTTGTATCCACAGGTGTGTCTGAAACATGACAAAGCTGTGACCATTTCTCAAGTTCCATTAAAACTAAGTGCATGTACCAAAAGAAAAAGACAATTATTCTGAATTCTTGCATACGGACCGCTTCATACTGCGAGCTTCTTTCCTCAGCTTAATCATGTTTATATGTTAGAAATAAAATAGATGCACCATAAGCCATTATTTCAACCATCTAAAATTATGCAAACATATTTCTGAGTGAAAGGACTGGAGAGGAGGGGATGACGGATGATGGCTGAATGGATGGTAGTTTCCGGAAAAATTCCTCTCCAGGAAAAATCCTGCGGGAATGCAGGCTAAGCTACCTCCACGCAGCCCTTAGCTGGAAACAGGTCATTCCCTCCCTTTCCACAGTGTTTTCCTGATCACTAAATATGCTTTTGGGAACTGTTGATTATGCTGAGGGTGTGTCTTGAAGGTCTTTCTTGGAATTCACAAGTTCGTTTCCCCTTCTGTTTCCAGAGTAAATGTGTATCTCTGAGAGAAGAGAAAATACCACAAGTATAAGCCATATGTTTGATGGAGCACTTAAAAGTTATTCCTGGTTTCTCTCTGCTAATTTGATACTTGTCACTTTTTGGTATGAAAAAAAAATAGTTTAAGTGATTGATACCCCTAGATTTTGTTTATTACAATTAAGTCCTTTTTTTAAAAAAAGAAAAAAAGCAATCTAAATATTAACAGTTATTTGTGGCAGGTGAGTATTGAGCTGGAAACTATTTGATGAGCGGAGCGTCAGAACAAATTTTTCAAAGCAATAGTTACAACTGTATAATTATTTAATTTTAATTTTTTACTTCTTAGGTATTGTCCCCAGCCAGAATGATGATTATGAGATGCAAGGAAGGAACTCTACTATTCGTCTCAAAGCAGAAAGGCTGGAGAGGGTAAATCCTTACAATCTTTTGAGTTTTCCTTTCTCCCCCTTCATGACACCTGTAAAATGTCTGGAGAATATTTCTAGATTGACAAAATTTAAGGTATAAATCGTACACTGAATTTTCTATTTGGATAGTTCTTTCAGGTTGTAGCCAATATTTCATTTTATATATTGGGCAAATTACTGGTTCTGTTAATCTAATTACTGATTAACTCTTCTGGGAATCTGAACATCCCTCAGGATTTTTAAGGCAGTTATTAACGACGAAGGGGTTTGCTTATTACACTCATCTATATTCAAGGTTAAATAATATCTGAACATCTCTCAATTAGAAAGAAAAGTCACAGGGTGTCTCTGGAATAAAAGTGTTGTCAGTGAGAGTGTATATGATACAAAGGCTCTTTGAAGTATAGCTCTTCAATTACTCCCCTGTGTCCCTTAGTCATTATCCCTAGTCCTTTTTTTTTTTTTTTTGTCCAAAATAAGTTTTCTCCTTCCAGGCATTGAATTATCTTGGGATTCAGCCCACAGATGAACAGCAGCAAGCCCTAAGGCAGCAACTTCAGAAAGATTCTAAAGGAACCGTGTCTTTTGGAGGTAATAATTTGTTAATTACCATGGAAAAGAATATATGTAGGAATATAGAAATAATAGATAATAACCATTAATATATTTTCTGTCAGTATTGAGTTACTGCTGCAAATAAAATGATACTTTGAAGCAAGAACCTTATCTACTGTATAAATAAAAAATAAGTTTGGAATTTTTAACCAAGTAATGGGAAAGCAAATCACAAATGTATCCAATTAGGAGCAGCCTTGAGAAAGTTTTGATTTTTTTGCTCACAAATTCCTAAATTTTTGCCTTGGCAATAGGGTACTGTAATCGTTCCTAACATTACTTGGGAGACTATTGCTGGTTTAAAGAGATTTCTTGAAGCAAATAAACTGACAGATTATTAAACTTGCTTAGTTTATGAAGAGCAAGAACATTTCAACTAATGTGTGTAGAAAGGGATTTATACGGAGGCCATCATGAGTATTCTTGTAGCTAAACTTAATTCTGATGGGGATGAGTTGCTTCTGTTGGTTATGACAATTTTGGTAGGTGACACTAACAATTTAAGAATATTTGTCATAAACTGTGAGACACATGATAGTTCTGATGTTAAAACTGATGGAAATTTCACTTTTCCTAAAATTTATGAAAAGCAGCATCAAACACTAGAACATGAAAAATAATTTCTTGTACTTAACCAGCTAAAAAGAGACGGCATTTTTCAAGTACTTATCTCTTCAAGAATCTATTGAGAAAGATACTGGATTTTCTGTCAGGTTTTATGTGGTGTAAACAAACTGACCTTTATATTTCCATTTTTATCTCATACTGTAGCAGAATTCTTTTTTACGCATTCAGAATAAAAGGATGATCCAAGCCATGCTGATTGAGATTGCTGTAGTGTTTGTATTTAAAATTTCAACTTGGTCAACATCAATTTTGCCACATCTTTATCAGGGGTTTAAAGGACCTGCGAAGGAAACTATGAACTGAGAGCTACCACAAATTTTTCTCTTTTTCCTGCAGAGACACTATGTTGCCTCTAGTAAGGTCAAATCAGTGGGAAAGGCAGGTGTGTAACAGGGGTGCAGATGTCTTTTAATTTTTCACAGGTATCTGCCAGTGTAGAGCATCTCTAACCAGGTACTTCCAAGGTGAACTTCGCACTGCCTTTTGTTTTCTTTTCTCCACCACAACTTGTTTCAGGGGTATTTCATCCCCAAACCTGTTTTGAACATTTCTGTACTTATTTTCGCCGGTTTTACCAAATGTTTCTGTTCAGAGAGATGTCTGACTAAGTTATAGAGGATTTATATTTTCCTTTAGAAAACAGACAAGGCATTTATGAAGGATAGTCACACGTTGTGATATTAGTAGTTGTGTTGCATCTACTGATACTGCTACTAAACTGAACTTGTGGACTACATCAACAGAATCTAACCTGTTTTTTAGATTTTGTTGAAGTTTCAAGGAATCTGTTGTCTATGCAGTCGAATGCAACAGATGATGGCCAAAAATCTGTAACGTTCGGGGTCAATGAAATTGCCAACTTACTGGATTCAAAGGTAAAGTGTGTGCCTGTACGGTGTTTAACTGTTGGGAGGAGATTATTGGAAAGCTTATTATATGTAAAATGACTCCAAATCTTGGGCAGGTATTTAGTACCGCTCTGTATCAGGGTGTTCTTTAAGATAACCTAGTTTCTGTGAAGCTTTTTAAAGCAACCTACTTTGCAGAAAGCAATTCACATAATTATGTTGTGATTTGTTTTAAGCATGAACAACTGTGATTGACTTAGGTTTCTTAATAACTACATATTGGTACCACCTGTGTGAATGATAAACAAATATCAGGCCCAGTGATTTGAACTACTGCTACCATGAAAATCACTTTATTCTAGAAGCATCTTTAAGAAAGAGTATTTGCAGCACAGGAATACTGTAATAACGTTAATATATTATTTAAAACATTGAAGAAAATGAGCTGTTAGTGTTGTATTCTTGGTACTTTAAAAAATATTTTTATTAATCCTTTTCAATAGGAAAAATAATTGTTCATTTGGAAGATAAGTTGCTCAGAATTTTCTTAAACATTTTTAGTATTTTCAGAGCTTTAAAGTATTTTAAAATCAAGATTATCCTCTCATTTTATTAACACGACCTTTTAAGATTAGATGTTAAAGGTTATCGAGGATGCAGTTAGTAATACATTCTAACCTACTTATTTAAATACACACAGTGTGTAACCTGTGATTCTTTGGAGGATGACATGGAAAGACTTAAGAAGGAAAGAAATGAAGCTTTAAAAGAAATTAGTAAATTAAAGGTAATGATTAATTTTTATTTGCTTTAAGTTATTCAAGAGACTAACTTCTCTTTGAGTGTATATAGTAATTTGTTGGGTTTTTTTTGAATTTGCAATTTTTGATGCATAAATAAAAAGGCAGAGCCAACAGTCTTAATTATGTTTAAAGATTGTATGCTTACAATGTATTTCTGGAGACCATGAATTTTATTTGTTATATTGAATACTAATGCATTTTTAAAATCTGGTTTACAGATAAATGAGACTGAGCAGTCATTTCAACAAAAGTGAATTTGGACAAGTGACTGATTTGCATAGCAATTTTATTTAGAAATGTGTGATCCTAGTATCTGCAGTGTCTGAGCATATGCTAATAATTTTAAAAGAAGTCAGAACTGCAGCATGAATTAATCTCTTTTCAAAATTAATACAAATTTTCACAGTCCAAAATACAGAAGACCTAAAGGAACAAATATATTTATTTTTAAATACCCTGGCTTACAACCATGGTCATATGGTCCTCAATTTCTTTTTTGAGAACTCAAAAAATTCTGATTTTGCATTCACCCTTCCTGACTGTTGATCTCGGACAGGACTGGAAAATTGATCCCAAGATACAGGCAATTCTGTAAATTGCTTCCTGGTCCAAAAAAATTTGTTCTTGCTATAGATTACAAAAACATTGCATTGACGTGCCCAAAGATTTGTTCTTCATTCTGAAAATTTTATACTGAAATGAAAGAACCCATTTTTCATTGAACATTGAAGTAGTGAATACTTCACAAGTCCCTAAATTGCTGATGTTGAAAACTGGCAATGATCAATCTGTAATTGCCTCATTTTTTATACTCTTCCCTTAACAATCTACAGCCAAATACTTGATACTGGTCTGACTCAGTATGAGAATCTTTATCCTTTTATAGCACTTTTTTTTTTTAAAAAAAAAACTTTGTTAGAACTTTTAACCTTTTGAAAGTGGTGTACCTGCAGGCTTCTGGTATAAGTAGGTGAGTGAAAGAATGGTCAAAAATACAATGGTGAAAGAACTTGATGTGAATATTAGTCTGTACAGCAATCTGTTAAAGCCACAGAAATATCTTTATTCTGCTAATTTGCTAGGTAACAAGAGACTTAAAATGAGTGTGTTACTTATATCACAGAAATGTGCACTAAATAATCCTCAGATGCTCAAGAAACAGTATCAATGAACTCACTGAAAAACTAGGTTTTAGAGCTAAAAATTTGGTTTTGTCACAGGTTTTATAAAAGCTATTGATTCTTATTTCCACCAGAACTTTTTAAATATGTGTGTTTCTGATTATATGGGCACAAACTTGAGCATAAGAAGTTCCATGTAAACACGAGGAGGAACTTCTTCACTTTGAGGGTGGCAGAGCCCTGGAAGAGGCTGCCCAGAGAGATGGTGGAGTCTCCTTCTCTGGAGACATTCCAAACCTGCTTGGACGTGTACCTGTGTGACCTGCTCTGGGTGGACCTGCTTTGGCAGGGGGTTGGACTAGATGATCTCCAGAGGTCCCTTCCAAACCCATATCTTCTATGACTTACGTCACGGCCTGGAAACATAGTAGTTGTACAGAAGGTAGTAAGTACATTGATAGAAGTTAAGTGTTGCTACCTGTAGTTTGGAAAGAGCTAATTAGGTTTTAGGAATGAAAACTCTTATCTCTTTCAGACCTAATTGTTATTTTTTTCTTCCTTTTTTTGAACAGGAAAAGTTGTCTGAATCTGTGAATTTACAGAAACAGTTAACAGAGGAGCTACAAACAGTCAAGCAAGTATGTTGAAATTCTTAAAAAATATAATTATTGTCTTTTTTAATTTTTGCTGGGTCTTGTGGAAGGGAGAAGGGAGCACTTCTTTCTCTCTTGTTGCTTGTTTCTAAGTCTCATGTCGTTTATAGCCTGGATTCAAACCCAATCCACTTTCCTTGATTCCTGCTTCTACTGAATATCATCCCATTAGCTCTTTTCTGCTTAGGAGCTGCCCGCCTTTCTTCACTCTCCTGTACTCCTGCACGCATTCCTTGTAGCTTTCTCATGGCTATCTGTCCCATCACCTGTCAGATGTAAAAATCCAAGATACAGTTTAAAAATCTTTCTGTGTGCTGCTATATTAAGATTAGTTTTGAATTTTTGCTCATATATGTAGATTTTTTTCAGCATCTGCATCATCACCTTTTATTCCTTAAATATAAGAGAACTGCTTGAAAGCTTTTTCCATTAGTACTGTGATGTTGCCATCAGCATGCTGTGGGACAGCAGGGAAATAGAATGGATTCTTTTTTGGATAAGATTTAACTGGAACTACGTTCCAGTAGTGCACTTCATGTTTCCATTGGTAATGGGTGCTGAGTCTGTTGCTCTGGGCTGGAGCAGATGTTCAGTCTGTCAGCCTGGACTAACGCTAGTACAAAGTACAAACCCCAAAGTGCAAACAGTATGGACAACCTGTCCTCAGCATTGAGTATTTCAGTTCTCACACCTCCTCTTGTTGGGAAGGTAGACTTGTCCGCAGGCAGTTAAAGATGGTTCGTTTTCAGTGGCAGCAATGCCCTTTTCCTACCACCTGAGGTCCTCCTGCTTTTATTTTTGTGTCCGGTGCTGTCATGTGATGGTGAAGGTCAGCTTTGCAGTACAACCCTCCAGGTGATAAACACTCTGCTATTCTAGTACACGTTTTAACTAAATGCTGTTGAACAGCGAAATGAAAGAGAAATACTAAATTATATGTAATTACATATGTAATGTGTGACCTATTTTAGGAGGTACATGCAGGCTTTTAATGGAAATTTTAGTTCTGGTTATACTTGGTGCATTTTCAAGTGTGTTATATGTACTTCTGTAGTTCAGAACCAATATTGACACAGAGATTGATGGTGGTACAAAGTTTTAAAAAAACAGACTACTCACAGTACAAGTTGCTCTTTAGCTTATGATGATGCATTCCTGCTTGAGCTGAAGTTAGTGAAATGAGTTAATGAGTACATTATTGAGCCCTAATGGCCTGACTGAAAGTAAACAAACAAACCAACTTAAGTATGTGCTTATGGTCTTCTGAATTCAGTACAATTTCAACTTTTTTTTTTTTTTAAATAATCACTGCTTTCCTGAAGAAACATGGTTTTAAATGAGGATACAGGCTACCAGTTATATATAGGAGTATCTTCTGTGGTATTTCTATTGTCTACTAATTGTGAATTGCAGAGATGACAGCTTAATTAGAACAGACATATAAATATTCTGGTTAATAGACATGTTTTGTTAGTACCCATTCATTAAGTGGTGCTTGAATCAGTAGTTAACAGGATAAACAAACTCCTAAGATTAGAAATATTGCTAAATTTGAAATGAGGAAGTAATTATTTTCTTATATTGGTCTATCATAATGAAAATATCTTAATTGATGTATTTTTACTTTGAGATTGTGATACAGTACTATCTTTAGGTCTTCCTTGAAATCATATGGACGCTGTAGTTGGCACAAAACATAGAAAGGCACTTTTGCATACCTGAAGTCCTGTCAACACCATGAATGTGAAACTTGTAATGGTGCCTTTTGGCTTCCTGGATGAGTCTGACTGTATTCTGTGCTGCCTGAAAGTCCTGGTTCATACCAACCTCAGTGAGCTCTTTACTACAGCTTTTTAATGCAGTTATTGCCAGCTGAAGCACCTCAGCTAAACACAGTAGATATGAAAGGTCCTACCACTGTGGTATCCCCTACTGCTGGACTTGCCATTCTATGCTTGTGCTTTCTGGGGGGGAAAGAGTCAGTTTGAAAACCAGGACTTGAATAGCTGCTGTTTTGGAAGCAGTATGTAATTTGTTTCACCCTGCCTGAGAGAAGTATTTGGTTTATTTTTATTTTGGTTTTATTAGCTTTTTTATTTTAATATATAGTAAAGATACTCAAAGTTCCTTTAAAGGATGTTTTCAGCATACAATTTTTGTAAAATTAATGAATAAAAATAATTGAATTGTAACTACACTTTTTTGTGTAGTTTAAAAGAATACCTTTGTTCCAGTGTTTGTGGTGGCTGTAGTATTTGGATAAAACCTACTCTTGACACTTGAATTTATCCAAGGAAGAAATAGAACCTGGCTTTGAAAGAAATCTGTACCCTCAAATAAATTCTTTAAGGGTTCAGTTTCTCTCCTTCACAGTTTCTTATTTGTTGTAGTGGCATCACACCAGATTAGGGCGAATGGTCTCATCAAGCATTTAAATAGATGGAACAATAGCAGCTGCAGATGCCGTTTCTGTTGCGTCTTCCTTTGTACAAGCAGTTGAATGGGACATGAGAACCTATTGCTGAAGTGTGCTGTGATCCATTTGTTCTTCTGCTGGGGGTATAAGATAATGTAAGAGAACCTACCGAGTCACTGCAGCACCCTCTTCAGTAACTGTAGAGCTGAGAAACCTGATGGTGTGGCTTCCCTTTGTGCCTCCCTACTCTAGCAAACAGCTCTGGTTTGTCAGAGAATTTTGCTAATTCACTTGTAGTGTGGATAATCGTTTCACTGTAATGTAAGAATCCATTGTTCGTTAATTATTCCTTTAGGTCTTTCACGGTTGAAATCTGGTCATACTTAGTCTACTATTATAGAGAAATTAATATTCAACAATTGGGTTTCTGAAAAAAACAATGAAGGAGTAAAGGCAATTTGGAATTATAAGAGATTCAATCATTATTTCAAGGAGGTCTTATTTCAGAACAAAGACCTCCCTTTTCATTATAGCAATTTTTCCATGGCTTTTCTGATGTCAGTTTACTTAGATAGTTCCTACGTGTGCATTTTTAAGATGCCACCTTTTGTCAAGGCCTCTGTGTTCATTTATATTAGTCAAGCTTAACATCGGAGCATCTTTCCATTTGTCTCTAAGAGCCTTTTTCCCACCTCCAGCCTGTTACTGAAGGCTACCAAATCGTCCTTGGGATCAGTAGGGCCCAGCTTCTCCTGCTGGTGAGTCACAGTTTCTTAGAGTGGCAAGAAAATGCCTTCTGGAGCGGCAGTAATTTTGATCTCTACAGATGTAGATTTCTAACTTCTTAGAAGCCCCTGTGTTCTCTGAATTGTTTCTAGGAAAAAGAACTGCTGTGAGCAGGTTTCAGGAGGGGTGGATTGTTCTAGTAGCTTTCAGCGAGTGCTTTCAGCAGTGGCCCCGTGCACAGCTTTTAGTGCTGTGAGAACAGAGAACTGTAAAACAAACTGGCCAGATACCCGAAAGACATGCAGCAATAAGCTTCTGGATAGTCTGTCTTTCCAGGTGGAGATGATCATCGTGTAGATGGGGTCATCGAATGCTTTGTGCTTCCAAAGGGAAAAAAAAACCAAAACAACAAAACAACAAAAATCATTATACTTGCTGTAAAATTAAAGTATATTTAAATGTATCTCTTATCCCTTGTGTTTCTGTAACAGAAGCCTCTAACCTATGTAACCCCAGTGGCATCTGTATTCACTAGTGATGGTGCTCTTTGCTACGTGTGCGATTGCTTCCTTCAATGCTTTCATTTCTAAGAGACCAGACTGTCCCTGGCAATCATCCAAATTGGTATTATATTGCAAAACCATTATAAATATGAAGATGATGATGTCCTATATATGTCATTGAGATTAGTTTACTTATGGCCTGAAATAAATATATATTGTTTATTAAGAGTATACAGGTTAAAAGTCATCTGAAACCGAGATTGGTAGATCATTTTATAGAGAAAACGTTATTAAAAAACATAGGAAAACCTGACTTGAAGAATATTGATTGCACAGAACACATACTTCTAAATTAGGAAATAATAGAATTAAATCTTCCTTTTTAAGCTCTCTAGACATTTATATTATGATACCTGTCAAATATTATATGACATTTCTTCCACACAAATTGAAAGATTTGGTCATTTAGGTTTTTCAGAAACAGTCTAGTTCCTAGAATATTATTTCCTACTTGTTGCAGATTCTTAGTGTCTGCTTCTTCTCTGCCCGTCTGTTTCCCTTCTAGTCTCATTCCCAACCAGCATATAATTGTAATAATAAAATACGACAGATAAACTAGGAATAGGATATTCACCTACATATCCTTAGCTGACGAATTTTTACAAAGAATTTCTAACTCTGTGAATTAGTATATTATAAGCTTATAACTTTAATGATTCAGGATATTCATGTGAAGTGAATTTTTCCACAGATTAATAAAAGTGAAGGGGGAAGATGTTTTACTGCTTTTGGTGCCAGTGAATCTGTATGTACATGTTTTGATGAGCAGTTAGTTTGGTTTTTCCTAGTGTAAACTCATCAGTTGTCCAGACCTTTACTTTGACTTTTAAAATCTACAAATCAAACTTAACTTGAATTACTATTCAGTAGTAAAGCAAACTGAGCAATATCCTTCTCTAAATCAGATTTTGAAGCCTTTAGGGTTTACTTTGGCTGAATTAAAAGCTAACAGTTTCTAATTTTCTGGTTTCTATACATTATTTCTATATAAATTTTATGTAACACTCTCCAGTGAGTGACAGGATGACAATATGAGCAGGAACTAGGCAGAAAAGTAAAACCCAGGGCTTTATTTTGAGAACAATGTCAACTGAATACTTGCATTAGAAGTCCATCTATGTGATGTGCGAACTCTGAATTGTGTGAATTCAGGCAATAATAGTAAAAGGAAATAACATCTCATTAAGGAACTTTTTTAGTACAGAAATGATGGGGCAGATTAACAGATGCATTTCTAGAAAGCCTTTCATTCAATTAGACTTACAGTAATCATAGAATTCGTGATTTAATTTATTAGGAAAATTATCCCTCTCTGTAAATACCTGTTTTCTGTTTGAACATCATGCACTTAAAATTTAGCAATTGAACCATCTAACCATGAATACTAAAAGGTAGCCCTCATGCCAACTGCAGTACTTTTTGAGCTAAATCTGTACTTCTTTGTAGCTGGAGTTGTAACTTTTCAATTAAATCCTGTCATCTGTAGGAAGCCAAGGCAGCTGTAGAAGAGACAAGAGCTCTGCGAAGTAGGATTCATCTTGCAGAAGCTGCACAAAGGCAGGCTCGTGGAATGGAGATGGACTATGAAGAAGTAATTCACCTCTTAGAAGCTGAAATTGTAGAGCTGAAGGCTCAGCTCACTGATCATTCTGGCCAAAATAAAGTAAGCAAAGCAGTCGCCTGTCGTAGTTACCATGGTTTCCTCGCTGTTGTCATGTATCTTGTTTTCATTTTCTTTTCATCTGCTTTTCTAAAGTAGGTCACTGTTTGTCTTGTATTATTCAATAACTGGAATGATGGGTAGTGAAGGGGGTAATGTGAAGTGTATGAGTCTTCCTTTATCCAGATATCTTTGGGCTCGAAAAACAGGAGCTAGAACTGTATGTGGGTCATAAGTCAAAATGGCACTTCTCAAGCATTAAGAATGGAGTATTTTCTGGACTGCGGATAAATTGTCTATAAAGCCTATAAGTATATTTGGATGCTTTTGTATTTATGTAAAAATGGCCTTCATCTTTATGTTTCTATTAGGCAAATAATAACATTATAAAGTCCCATATTGTTCTTAAGTAAATTTAGATTTAATCAAGATAATCAGTTTAATGCTACTAACAGTATCCCACCAAAAATTATGTAATTTTTTTTTAATTGAGCCTCATATTTTAAAACCACTTCATCTCCAGTGGGGCATTTGAAAGCATGCTAAGGAATAAAATATTTGAGTAGGATTTTTCAGAAAAGATCACCTACAGTGATGTAAAAGTATATTTTTAATGATAGTGATATATTCTTAATTTTGGTGAGTATTTTGGTCTAGATCTTCTGTTCAGCAAACAACTGAGCTAAACAAACATGGCCATGTACATGTGAAGACTTCACTCGTGGTCCTCGCGCACCAACTCAGGGACTCAAGCTGAACCCTTGAGCCTCTAGAACTTGATCTAACGGGACTCACATTCTGTGTAGCTGAAGTACAGAGGGATGCATAACACTGATCAATAGGTTATACAAGTGCACGTAGATAAACCCTAGGGGGGTAATTTTCTCCAAGATATGCCATAATTACTCTGTTGGCCAAAGGATGTACAGATGCAAACTGGCAGACTGAGTTTGTTCACATACTGCCTATTGATGCCACCCTGCTGACAGATACTGTCGCCATCAGGTTGGTAGTTTTCATCCATTCATGAATCAGTTCAAACTTTCTTATATTTCAGCCCAAGTACTGTTGTTAGCTGCCAATTTCAATTTACCTTTATATCATTTGACAAAATCTGTTGCAGTCTGGGAGCTGATTTACTCGTAGATCAGGCGTACCTCCCTTGGGAGCAGCTATGTTCTTCAGAAATGTAGAAAAGAATGCGTGTTAAACATACCAGGCATCTATTTCAGTTCACACTGTGTATCTGTGTGAGCCTTGGGGGAAAATTATTAGAATAAAAACCTTAAAAATGTCTCACCCAGGATAACATACAAGACTTGAGAAAGAGAGTTACAGTGCTTGACTGCCAGCTGCGGAAATCAGAATCGGCTAGGAAGACCTTTGAGGTGGCTACTGAAAAATTGCTGCAATTTGTAGAGGTAACTTTGACTTTCATTTCTAAAGATGGTCTATAAGTGTACGGATCCATGTAGGAATTAATTTCATATTTACGTTTTGCTGTACATTAAACAAATTAAACTGATCCATTTTTTTCACCTAATTTTTCACAAACTCATATCAATTTCTGTGGAATTCCCCAGAGAAAAAAGGCAGAAAATGTAATATTTGATAATATTTTGAAATATTACAAAACAAAAAAAGTGATTTTATTATATTTATTTCATTTAAAGGAATTATAATATTTTGATTTTTACTTTTACACTTCTAGTTGGGAGAGTAGACTCTGTAATTACAAAGCAAATTCCCCACACCCAAAGAGAACATTGAATTATAAGGTATTAACTTTTTGACTGTGTTGATTTAACTTCTTGACTGTGGCCAACAGGTTGTGCATGAAATACTTTCAGATAACTCTACTTCCTCGACAGTTTTAAGGTAATGCAATGACATAGTTACTAATATTGAAAAAACTCTACTGTTGTTTCAAAGTCTCCAAAACCTATCTTGTAGCTATTTTTCCTTTACTTTTTGCTGTATGTTTCTGAGTGTCATTTTATTGGAGGAAGGGGAATGTCATGAATTATAAATTACGCTTTTAGGATTCAGCTTCATTAAAAACCTCAGAATTAAATTAAAACAGTTAGTAATTACATAGCTATGCTTGTCTGAATGTTTCCATAAAGTAATTATAATGTGCTAAGGATTAATTAAAATTGCAAGGAACCTTAACAGTGGGTTATAATTATTTTTTTATTTTATTTTTTAGATTTTCCCAAGCTATTCTGCATCATCATTAAGCCAGTAGCATATAAAAGTTTTATTACTTTTCTTGTTTAAAAAGGAACCAAGGAATATTCAACAAGATTTAGAGCAGCCTTTGGTCCTTCAGAATAACAGTGTGATTGTGCCTATATATCCCAGATAATGTTCACTTAATTAATATTTATGTAGCAGTACAGTCGATTGGTCTCTGTTTTGCCATCTTTTTCAGTAAAACTTTCAAGGAAATAAAATCTATTTAAGTAAAATTAGCTGGAACTTTATTTTTAAAAAATCTGCAGGATCAAGTCAACTATTATATTGCAGATGTCTGTGTTCTCATATGCTAATGCTAATCAATTAAATGCAGTTCCCATTTTCACTGCACAAGAGTGATATTGTGTATTTTATAAAGTTTGTAGACTATATTTTAGTAAATACATTAAAGTATAAAACACAAAGCTAAAGTGACAGACCGTGTAACAAAAGATAAGAATTGGGTCCCATGGAGCAGTGTTCCTTCTTAAATGTTAATATGAAAATTACTTTTAAGTAAGTTTCTTTCCTGACACCCACTGAGTTTTTGACATTAGATTTCGAGATGTGAATGTTGATTGAATTGAACTTTCCTAACACCTTTCTTGTACAGACAGAACTGCTTCTGAGGAAAACCCATCAGTTTGGTAGCATAAATCTTTTTTGTTCATAGAGTGAGTCCCAAACCGATGTAGAAATACAAGTTTACTTTATTAAAAGTAAGAATTTTCTTCTATAATGTTACAAATAAACACTTACTATTTTTTGTTCTCTTAGTGATAGAAGAACAACCTTATCTACTAAAGCGCTTCTTGCACGGTTGGGAAGGATCGGACCCACTGTCACAACAGCTCTTGCAGCAGAAGCCAGAGACCTTGCCAAGTCTGTCCGTGCCATTTTGGAAGTAGATTGTGAGTGAGCATGTGCGTCTTTGTGCGCGTGTCTGCATGTATACACACGCAGAAATACTTCTGTTCTTCCATCAAATGTTGTGGCTTTAGCATCTTGCTTGCTAACTGAGAGTAGCATGTTTCAATAGGTGCCATATTGAGGTTTTTTTCCAAATGTGGAAAAAGGATCCTGAGTAGAGGTTCTTTTTAGATTGGTTTAGGACTGTGGTATAGTAAGGGGTCTAGAGTTCTGTGTCTTTCAGAATGGTAGAAGACCTACAAAGATAGGAAAAGACCTGCTGCTGCTAAGCGTTGTCACCTTTGTTTTCCTAACTCTAACCTTTACCATAACCTAAACTTATCCTACCCATGGTCAGAACCTTCTCTTACAACTGGACTGGCCAGATTGGATGGGCTTTGAGTAACCTGGTGTACTGGGAGGTGTCCCTACCCACAGCAGATGATCTTCCAACCCAAACTGCTCTATGATTCTATGACTTTTCATATGGTGATTTGGTGACTTTTCTGTTGTGTGCTTCACCCAGTAGAATTTGTTCACTGTATTATTTTTTCATTTAATTCCAAGATTACAGAGCTGGCTTAATTCTGGCTGCTTAAGGCTTAGTTGGTACTTCCTAGGACTGATACAGAATGAGGAAAAACTAGTATCTGTCTAGGGTTAGGAGTGGTTTTCCCTATTAGGTCTGAAAAGACCTAATAATTCAGAGATCAACCCATCAATTTCATCCCATTCCAGAAGGGTTGACTGGGCAACTGGTAAGTTCTATGCAAGCTGAAATTAGTTGCCTGTTACAGAGTGCAGAAAAGCCAGTGGATGGTATTGGGGACATCAGTGATTTGCTGCCATGGAGCAGATCATTTAGAGATCGCTCAGTGGATTGAATTTTTCTTTTTAGTTTTATTCTTCTGTTTCCCTTGTGTTCTGCACAGTCTCTTTACTTTCAGGTTCATCAACAGGCTATTATCTAGCAAAGACCTCATGAAAGGAAAAATGAAAATGTAATATTAAAATGTTATTTTTGTTCTTCTAATAGCATTCATCACTCTTCCAAAAACAATATGCCAAGGACTTTGTGTAGTTCAAGATCATCTTGATCTAAACATTAGGAGAAAGACATCAGAAGTTCAGCATCACATGGGATTCCACAGAACCTGGGTTTTCTTGTCTCAAAAGACATCAACTGAAACTTACTGGTGGGAGTATTTCCATTGAGCTTGATGGGCTTTAAATAAAAGTGGTGAATTAAGGCTGTCAACAGGACTTTGGAATATAAACTGCAGTAACTCTGTATCTTAAACCACACAGATATAGATCCATTTTCCAAGATGCGAAGGGTGCATCGGAATGAGATTTCTCCAAATTCTTAGAAAGTTAGAGCATTATTGTTAAGGATTTTTAAATGTGGAATTCAGGAAATGCCCTTCTCCAGAGCTTTTAAATCAACTGTCAATTAATTACCAAAGAAGATAGATATTTTTACTGAAAATTGGATGTGAACCGGAAAAATAAATTATTCATAGTACCAGAGGAGAGTGCAGGTTCAATGTCAGTTCAGTGTGCGCTTTCATCAAACTATAATTAGAATATTAAGTACTTCCAGGGTACATTTTTTTCCTGGAAAATTTAAAAATTAATGCCAAATTGAGGAATATGAAGATTTCCAGAACCATGTAAAACTAGCAGAGTTTCCTGACTGTAATACTCTGGTTTCATACCAGAATGTTTACAAAATGTTATTCTGCTGAATTTACATGAACATGTATCAAAGTGTCTTAATGAAGATTGTATTGCTGCAGGGAGTTAATGTAGCCTGCAGTTTCATTTGGAGATACATGTATATCCTCAGGTCAAGAACAGAAATCTGTTCCCATTGGTAAAAATTTTGCTAGCTCGTGAGCAGTTACTGTAATAAATTGCACGCAATTGGAAATCTGAGAAACAACTGTGGCTTACTGTACGATTCCAGGTCCAGATCATCAATATGATTGTATATTTTGGTCATATTTACCTATAGATGAGCAGACGTATCAGTTCTAATGCAGCTTAGATGGACTGATATGCAAAAAGGAAAGAGAAATGGCCTGACACATGACAGGAGTTTTTGGAAAGCCTGTGGACTGTGGTTGACAATAATCATTGTATCAAAGATTTGAATATCCTTTTTACATCGTTTGGCAATTCATTTAGAAAGGGACTGAATAAATATATTTGTTGAGGAAATGTTTCAGGATATGAAAAATGTCTTATTTGACATTATTTATGCAACAATTAATTATTACCTCAATCTATGGAGAAGAAAGCAAAGTAAGAAGATAAAAAAAAAATGTTCGGAAGTGTCCAGAATATTAGAGTTAGAGTTACTGGTGGAAGTGAAAAGAATACAGTGGCCAGAAGAAGAGGTAATTGATTTTCCACCAGTGACAATGGTAGAGTTCTGTCACGTTGAGTTGTTTCTATCACACTGCACAGGAAATTGTGCAAAGAAGACCTTTAGTTCTAAACGCAACTGACTTCTAACGTGTGGCCGTGGCAAACATAATAGGTAGGATACATGTTAGAAAGCTCTGGAGCCACAGCAGGGCTCCATTTTATGAACCTGAGGGTTAAAAATAGCTCTGCAGAGAAGGATTTAAAGATTGAACGTCATCTTTCTGAGTTCATTCTGATTTGGAGAGTATTACAGATAGATTTGGGCTCTGACGAGTTTCTGTATAAGATTAAAGCTTGAAACCTCACTCGCTTTAGTTAAGGCAGAGTAACTATTTAATAGCATTCTGTCTGGAGTCCTCTATACCAGATTCTCACAAAATGTTTCCCATGTGATCTTCAGTTTTCTTGCAGATGGGCTGTCAAAAAGGGGGCTTTTGGGTATGTAGCATTTCATAAATGCCATACATCAAACAAAAAGTAGAATAGATGTTACATTTCAGACTGAAGGTTTTCCTTTATTCTGGAAAGATGTCCACAACATAACTTACTAATGAATTCGTAGAGAATTGAAGCTAGTATTTTTGAGATTGCTAAGTGGATAAAAATGTTTAGCTGCGCCACACCATTTTAGCTCGTAAATAGAGCTTCTCTTTCATTATTTGCTTCATTTTGTACAACGTGAAGTAGCCCTAACCA
>JAOTQQ010000003.1:31985319-32000858 GCA_026546715.1 Gallinago undulata
TAACATAGCTTCTAAAAATCCTTCTCACCTTACTGGTACTCATCTTGCTAGTCACAGCAGTCACTATACATTTGATGAAGATCCTGTAGAAGTTCAGTTGCCCAGTTTTTGCATTTGTTTTCCTTGTATCCCGATATCTATAAAAAGAAGGCAACAGAAAGTCCTGGAGGTCAGCACCCATTTGTGCTTCTCGATGGTTAAGTTGCTTTTGATTTTTGGACCACAGTCATACATGTCAGGCATTAAAATCTGTTTCATTCCTCAGTTTAGGGGTTTTTTTAAAACTATATTATGCTTAATTGCCAACAGTATTCCATATTGAGCAAAGTGTTAGTTGGCCCTTCCCATTCTTTTGACAGTGTGGGTGGAACAAAGTTGTAACTTAGGAGTCATAAGTCTTTGCAAATAACAATTTTGCTATTTTGAGAAGAGCTAATATTGTTAAGTATTCATATTCCTTTTATTTATTTGTTGCAGCTCTGGTGTGTTTGTTTATTAAAACATAATTAATGCCATATACATCGTTACTATTTTGTTCTTGAAATTAAAGCTACTATAGTGCTATCTAGTTTTGTACAGATAATTGGCTGTAGTTCATCAGGAGAATTCTGAAAAAGCTAATGTGCAAGCATGGGCTGTTCCCCCCCGCAGCACTTTTTGGTTTATTTGTGTACATCAGAATCCAGATGTAATTGTAACGTGGGTAGGCATACACTGCTAACTTGGCTTTTGTTAATTAGGCTAATGATATTAAAGATGCATTTGCAGAGACTGAATATCAAAATACGAGTCCTCTGTTGACCCCAAGAATACTGGCTGATTGCTAGCATTTGCTGAAGCTAATGCTGCTGTGTCTTTTTATATTTTTAGTATCAGAAAGAGAAGATTATTTCCTGCAAGATCATCTTTGTGGGGACAATTCTGCATTGGGAGGATAGCATACCTTTAATGTTCTCTCAGCTAATAAACCAGAAATGAACCTTTTCTTCCTTACTGGAAGAGCTGCTTGGAAAGGAGCAGCAGAATGATAACTAAAGCGATAACTCTGTGTATTCATTGTTCTGGCAAGGCCATAAATGTTCAGTGAATTAATGAAATCAGAAATAGAAGAGACCTATTATACAATATATATCCTGAACGCATCTGTACAGCTCCTCTTTTTAATAGTTTTTTGACTAGCAAAAGAAATAAATCTTAAAATCAGTTTTGTATGCTTTACAGATAAAGCAGTTATGTTTGTCAAGTAAACGTTTTCTGACACAGTACTTCCATTAGAAAATATTGACTTGGTGAAATTAAAATATATTATACCTTTGAAACTTTCAACAACAAAAAAAAGGGTGACTTTTCCCAAAAGATCAATGGTTTTATCCAGTGGAAAATTTAAGTTTTACCAGTCCCTGAAGGTTGAAGTATTTTTCCTCAAAATAAAAATAGTTAATAGTAATTTCATTTTTGTGGAAAGTAATAATATTAAGTTATGAAATGAACTTTTTACTGTTGACTCTTTTCTGAGTTGGCATTTAACAAAAAAGATAAATCCAAGAATCACATTGGTGATTTTAGAATATGACTTGATCATCAGCTCCTTCTCCTTACAGAATCTTAGTGAATTTTGAGCTCATGGGGACTACAATTTTTTGCCACAGAATATTGACACCATATTCTTCATGTAGCATCATGGCATTATACCAAATGTTGTCAACGTCTCAAGAACAATGCTCCAAAATCTATTTTCCCTTACACAAGAGTAGGAGTAGGTGTCCCTACAGGCCTCCACTGAGTTCTGAAAGCAACGTGAGATATAAAACCTCCTCCTTATGTAGCAGAAGCATCTCCCAGTTTTTCTTGAATTCAGAATTTAGGTACTTTTTTTTTTGCTCAGTTCTCGTCTTGTAAAGACAAGATAGAGCAAGACAGGAGCTTCATGCTGCTGCTGAATGTGTGGCTTGATTTAGTCCCTGTGGGGCAGTGGTTTTCTGGTTTCCAGCTCTGCTCAACAGAGAACTTGATAGGCACAAGGAGCAGTTGTCTTCCAGTTCAGCATGTGCTCTGGACTGGAGATCGATCCCTGCTGTCAGCATCACGTTGGGAGTGAGTGACACTGTGCAGAAACAGTGGCTGCTATGCAAAGCTGTAGTCCAAAAACTAAACTTCAGGTAGCAAAAAAATGTAAATATTTTTTATTAAATTGCAAAGTACCCATATTCTTTACTGATGTCAAAACCTTGCTAGTGCAACACAAGAATATAGTTTGGGAATTGAAATAAAAATTAGTAACTTTCCTTTTACATCTTCAGTGATATAACCTGAAAATAACCCTTGGCTTAATTTTAACTTTTCCAAAACATCAAATGCACGAAATGAGAAGTTAGTCCATTTTGCCCTGTAATATAGACATTGCTGAGTTTTTGCCTCGTTCTGAAAATGAGAATGTTTCATTAAAAAACCAAGCTTATCTGCAACTCTTTAGATATACTACCAGTCAGATCACAGTGAGAAGCTCAAAGGTGAACAACTTCTGTACTTTCAGAAAAATTAAAATTCAAAGTTGCATAACAGGCAAAATGATTTCTGTAATCCTCAGGAAAAAAAAAATCCAAGCATATTTAATACAATTTTACAAGGACAGAGTCTAGAATTCACAAGCGTATTCTGTGTAACTGTTTACTGCAGAAAGACTTTTAATTTTCTTCAAATCATTTAAATTTCCAATTTCCCCTGCATGGTAAATAAGAATGAAGAGTTGTAATTTTGACAGTGCTCAAGAACTGTGGTTCCAAATGGAAAATCTGTCCAAGAATTTTAAAATGTTTTTTTGCAACAGAAAGGCATTCCACTTGAGGAATGGAATAATGTACATTTTAAAAAATATTTCCAATGTAAATTAAATCAAGTGTGCGTGGACATTGAATTAAAACAGAGCACTAGGACTGTGAGACAAGTCCATTCTTCAGTCTGTAAATCTAATACCATCTCCTTTATTTCCATCATTTGTGCACCTTGATTAAAATTATCATTCCCATTTTAAGGAGGGATTTGTGCCATGAAGCAGCTGATTCGCTCATTTGTAGGCAGGGGAAAAAAAGGCAAGGATTTGACTGAAGTCTCCTGAGCTAAATAAATGGGGTTTTCTGCTGACTAGGTGTCATATCGGTATTTCGTCCTGGAGAGTAATCCATTATTACTAGAATCTTTTACAATGTAAATAATATTCATATGCATTCTTTGATAACTCTCAAATTAGTGATTTGTAGAAATACTTTGTTTCTGTTTTATCATTACCGTATGTTATACTTATGCAGTGCAGTGACATTTGAAAATGTCAGCTGGTGCCTTGACTGTGGAACGGTGTCAAGTAGCACCTTGACACTGTCTTACCCTCTGAAAGGCTTCATTAGGAAAGAAGAATGACTTGACGAGGAAGCACAGAGTTAAGAACAGAGGCAGCCAGTTTAGGCTCCGTTAAAGTTTTCTGAAAAAGTTTTGCTGGTTTTGGTTTCTTGTCTTTTTTATTGTAATTGCTATATTTTGGTACATTGGTATATTTTGGAATGTTTGATGCCTTATTTCAGTGCTGCATACTTGATCCAAATTAGATTTTTAGTGCATGGTTATCCACATATTTCAAAGTAATTTAAAATTATAGCTGTGGTTTCCAAGCTGTAGTTTATCAACAGCCACTGAACCACAAAAGTCTTATAACTGATTTACAGCTTGTCTACAGAAACTTAGCGTTTTTACAGTCTTTGCAATTACAAGATTCATTATGATGATCTATGAGAATTTTCAGGGTGGGTGGTGATGCCTGACTCAAAAGTGTTTGAGACCACTGAGCTATAGCATCCTCACTGCTGAAACAGTGAAGGCTGAATAGTTTATTAGAAATAGTTTATTAGAAGGTAGTAGACAGAAAAAAAACCCTCACAGTTTCACCGTTGGCTGTGATTTTGTTGATGTTTTGATTTGGGTTTAGTATTATTGGGGTGTGAGTTCAGGTGCTATCTGACAAGCCTAAAAAAACATACTACAAAGCCTGTTTCTTTGCCAGGATTGGTTTGGCTTTACCATAAATACTTGAAAGGAGATGAGCAGAGTTGGCTGTTAGATAATATAATATATTACTCCTGTGACCACAAGACATAAAAATGCCTTGCAAAGGGGAAGCAGAAGAAATGTCTGTGTGTAATGTAAATTATACAAAAGTTTAGAAAACTAACACTCAGACAGTACTTTGCCACCAAGGAATCAGAAAAGATTTGGCTAGAAATGTACTCCTGCAATTAGGTATTACATCCACCTGCCTCCAGCAACATGAATTATATCTACATTAATCCAAACAGCTATTTGTGTAGCATATTCCACAGCTTCTGTAGGCAAACTATTCCCATCCTGAATTATCTTTGCCATTAAAAAGCTTTTACTTTGGCATGAAGCATGGTCACTGCAGTTTAAGCCCATAATTACTTGCCTTCATCCCTATAGTTACTGAAAGCACCCTACTGCTTTCATCTTTATGGCAGCTTTGAACATATTTGAAGACCATATCGTGTCTCCACACTGTTTTCTGTTCCCCAAAACAGACTAAGTGACACCTGTTTGCTCCATTTTCCTTACACAACTTGTCTTCTAGCCATTTCATCACTCTTAAAAGTTCTCCAAATTCTCTTCATATATATTGAGTTCTGTAGCTGAGACCTTCCTGTGGGAGACAAAAATGGAATAAAGTTTGTTTGCTTTAATGTAGAGCGCACCAGCTCCTGTGTCCCCAAATGCTGTTCCCTTTCCCTGATCGCTTCACGTTACTGCTTCATGTGAAGTTTGGGATTTCATGTACTTCCACAGCCTTTTCTTCTGAACCAAAAGCTGGCTTGACATACCCCACTTGCTTCTGTGCAGCTGATTATTCACACCTAGGGAAGTACTTTTGTCTTTATTGAGTTACACCTTATTTATTTTAAACATTTGATCCATTTAGTAAAGCTCTTAAAAAATTCTAATCCTGTTTTTCAATGACATTTCAAAGAAATATCTATTTATAAATGGATTTTAAGTCCCAAATTATGCCTGAACTCTCCTTAGTTGGATTAAAAAAAAACACATTTTGTTGAATGTGATGAAAACAATGTCATTCCTCACTCTGTCTGGTCTAACTTGTGGGTATTGTTAGAGGACCTAGAAGTTAGACCCCACGTGTCTAATTTGATGTCTGAGATACAGAACATTATAACTTGTAATTATGTACAAGCAGAGAAGCTAGATAAAAGGTGAGACTAATAAGGATGGAAAAAATTTATAGCCTGATCAAATAAAAAAAATATTTAAAATATCAAGTATTAACAAGTTTCTAGCTAATTTATTAGGGATTGAACATGTATGTTATTCCTGATGTTCAAGGCAAGGAAAAAAACAATTCAATGTCTAACGCCTATATTCAAGACAGTTCTTTGATGTGACCTAGATTTTAGAACTCTGTTGTTGCTGCTAGAAAAGCAATTTATTCTCTCTCCATTCACTTACCTTTAATGAGAAAAGATGAGTCAGCTTTTGAATAGGCACTGTCTGTACTGACTTTCAAATCAAAACATTTTAATAATGAAAAACAAGTAAGTGATATTATTATACCTTAAAATGCAGATGAGCTAATAAGATTAGTTCAGTCTCATTAGGCTAATTTCCAGCATCTCTGAAGGAAGACTTCATTAAAGAGCAGACCTTTAAAAGCCTATGGACTGACTTAGTTCACACTGTGACCCCACTATGAAAAACTTAATTGACTTTGTGCCTCTTCCATACAAGTTGTCCTTGCACTTCGTAACTATGGAGACTGAATTCAAAACTCTCCAGAATCAACAATTTTACTGGATGGTAAATGCTTCCTAAATTGTCCCTCTATTAATTTCTGTTGACGTAATGCTTAGAATTTTGCTATATTAATCCTTAATTGTAGTACAATGTTTTGTCATAGGGGACGAGGAAAAAAAACTGCTGAGTTTTGTAGCATGGAGATGGAGATTGCTCAGAGTCAGGGGAAAGCCACAGGGGAGACAGGAGTTGGACCTTGAGCTCTCAGTCCCAGACGGGGGTCTCAGGCTCCTCGCTGACGTCCCTCCTTGGGTTTGTGAGCACAGTTCACTTGGCTGCTTCTCGGGAGGGTGGGTATCCCCGTGTCTCCCCGAGGGCACCCACGTCTGCACACCAGTCAGGGAGTGACTGCCTCGTTATTTCACCTACCAAAAAATAAAGTAACCCTTGTAATATGGAGCTGAACCAAAGGATTTTGGTTCATACACTCCAAAGGAGTCGTGTGTACTTCTGCGCAGTTAAGGCCGAGTTCATTTCCTGTGGCTACACAGCTATGAGCATCCTGGGAGAGCTGGATTAAATGATCAGACCTTTGTTCCGAGTGTCAGTGTGTGCTAAAGCTGGGAGTGCTCATCCTGTCGAAAGAGGCTTGGTATACTTTTCTGTCAGCTCCTTCAGTTGTCACATTTCTTTCACTTTTTTTTCAGTAGGTAGGAGTGAGAAGCTGAGGGCTAGCAGAGTTCCTTAGGCATATATGGTGTGCAAGTGTGATAATTTAAATGGAAAGAAGTGCAGAGAAAGTTGATTGCCAAGGATGATATAGGAAGCTTTTTTAAAGTGTATTTTAAGGAGAATTTGCAAGTTGGAAAATAATTGCTTGGTTCTTATGAAGGAGACCTAAATGAGGTACAAAATGTAGATAAGTCTTGTACTAGATCTGTTACCTCATGCCATAAAGCATATGTATCAGTAATGGGAGGTAAGGATGGAGATTTTGCCTTGCATTAGTGATTGCTACAGGTATTATGGTTGAATCCTTTACAGTTAAGGTAAAATAATGTATGCTAATTTAGGCACATGGTAGATTATTTTTTTCCTTCAGATTTATAGCAAAAAAATGAAAGCTGTCTATCCTAGTTTCTAAGAACTTTTGACATTAGTTTTAAAATATGCTGGCTTTAAAGCTATAGCTTCCTGTAAATAAAACCCTCCTTTTATTTATGTGTAGCTGCAGTGGGTTTTGTAACAGGCTAAAAGGATATCTGGTGTTAATGTGCTTTTACAGTTCTTGCTTCAAAAGGAAAAAGTATTCCTTTGGTCTGTACTTGCTGTGAAATGAGCTCAGCAGAGAGTAGTTCTGTGTCTCTCGATTGGAGGTGGTTCATGCCAGCCCCCTGCTCAGTTTAATTTCATCATCAGTGCAAAAAAAGTAAGATATTACTTAGCAAGAAAGACATATCGTGTAATACTATTACTTTTTAAATCTCAGACAATTTCTGCTCAATTCTAATTTTAGACAGTCATTTTAATTTGTTACCAATGAATGCTTTCTAATTAAACTTATATTTAACAGTCACATGCGTCAGTGAGCAATGTGAGATGACAGTGATGGAAGTGGGTGGATAGCACAATAGATGGTGACAAAAGAAGTTGATCCAGTGAGGAAAGGAGGAGACGGATGAATTTCGGGACAGAGAGTAATCAGGGGAGCAAGAGAGCGGGGAAACTGAGGAAAAAGGAAATGGTTTAGAGCTGGGCCATGCTGTGAAGTATTCCAGGCTATTCCTAATGACCTAGTCCTGGTGGTGGATGCCCTGTGTGCACTTATTTCTGGAATAAGATTGTGTTATTCCAGATTCCTTTTAATCAGTTGGAAATGGATCGTACCAACTCAGAACAAGGATGTTCTCAAGAGAGTAATTCTGTGAATTTAATTTTTGTTTTCAGCCTACATGGCATTTGTGTAGAATTCCCCAGTTATGGACCACTTTTCTAATTTTATAATAAATGTTTCCCGCCTTTTCTTCAGCAGATCAAGATTCATAGATATAAAAAAAATGAATTTCAAATTAACTTTTGCAAATATTCCTGATAAATTAATTTTTAAATTGCAGTGTATTCAATCAGCAGTGGAAATAATAATGTGTTCTTGACCAATCACAAATAGACAGCATCATGTCTACAAGGCTGTAGAAAAAAGACTGCAATTAATTCATAGAAATGAATTTTTTTTTAAAGCTGGGTAAGAAAATGTAATGTAAAATGTAATGGGGCACATGCTTACCATTTTTAAGACCTTATCAGGGAGCACTACTAGATACATAGTTCCAGGGTACTGTATTTCTTTTGCTGTGTCACCAATTAACACTGTTATTGGAGCCTTTAACATTAAAATAAAATACAACATCTTTGAGTTGGCAAACTAAAGCAGATGGGAGCTGGTAGAGAATAAGGAGCACTAGTGTGATTTTTATTTTTTTTATTTTTTTTTTCTTTGCAGCCTTTTCTGTGAAAGAGGTAGATTTCTACATTCTGCAGTTTTCTGATTTTCTGTATTGCCTCCACCTTATCCACAGAGTCTTCAACCACAATAAACAAGAGAATTTGGGGGAGGTTGGTCACTGCATTCTTACGTATTTTCACTGGACAGCCAGTAGCATTTTAGTAAGAAGCAGTATAGGTGAAAAATACAAGAATAATTGTCAGATAATTAGTATGTTAAATGCATTTTAAAAAGCAAATAACGTAAGCCAGTAGGTTATGCAAAATTCAGTGTTTGGTTGGAACGTGCTAGTCTGAAATTCCTCTCTGCTTTCGTTACCTTACCTTTGAGAGCTCACACTTTCCTGACCTAATGACTCGACAAACACGTTACATTCATGAGCAAAACAACTATCATTTTGAAGGACTTTCTTAATGGTGTCTGTGCCTCTGACTGTCAATGTGTGGTGTGTGAAAAGGGGTTGTAAGCCAAATGTGAGACATATTGATTGTATTAGATGCATATTGCATCTAATTAGTTTTTCAATGTAAGCAGCTAACTAATTCCTTTTTTCTGAAAGGTGATTACATTACAAAAATAATAATCATTAGTAGTACTTTGAATTCCTTTCACGTCAGCATTTCAAGGAATGCAGTCTTTCTTCAGCTTTGTATGCTTAAAAGGCGTTCCCAGTTTCAGAGCAGTGGTTGGTGCAGATGCTCAGGTTCTGCCCTGGGACTGTAGGTGATGGCATGAATCTTCTGTGCTACCCCTGGGCTAAAAGGAAGATTTATCCAAAAGTCGATGGCTTTTTCTTTTTGTTGGTTGCTGCTGGGTTATTTATCTTCCCTGTCCTCACAAAAGTCTGTATCTTTTCTCATGTACCTTAGAATAGCTTCTATTTGGTGGAGCAGATAGCTCAGCACTTAATTTTCTGTGCTCCTTCCACTCCCTTTAAAAGTCAGAATGTTTTATAGTAATGTTATTGTGAAGTAGGTACTGCGAGCTCCGGTGGCTTCTGCCGTTTCTGTGTAATTGGTTGTATGCATTCAATTGCCATCAACTAAGCAGAACAAAGTATTTTATTACCCTTGTTAAGTGTGTTGTGCTTCTGCTGTACTTTCACTACTAACCTCCTGCATGGATAAAAATGAGCATTGGCTAGACTGTTTGCTTCTCATTTTAATAACAGTCTAAATTGCTTGGGTCCTACAATACCTAAAGCTTTATTTTGAAGCAGAATATTAGTCCTTATTTGGAAAATATGTAGGTTTGGGGTTTTGTCGTATTTCCAACATTGAGTTTCTGAGAAGGTACATTTTTTTAAGTAAAGTTTCAGGAAGATAATTCCTGATCCATCTTGAAGACACAGACCAGCAACCTCATTGCTCGGATGACTGTAGCTCTCACTCATTTCTGAAGAACTTAAGTGCACATGCTGAGCAGAGTTTGTTCTAAATTTGGATTTCCTTGTTTGTCAATCAGGAGAGCAATATGTCTATAATAATGTCTGATTGCATGTACTGATTGGAGGTCATTCTTACTTCCTTAAACTAGTCAGTTGGCTGATTGTTGTTTATATTTTACAGTTTCTATTGTTTCCATACTGTTTCTAATTAACTGTGCCAAGTTATTCACAGACAAGTAGAACAGAAGAAATAGAAGAAAAACATTTATAACAGTTTGTAGTTTCAAAATGACCATAAAGAGCTTAAGGGTGATCATATAACTCTTCAGCATGGTAAGCAAACTATTTTATAACTCTCATTCTAAATTGTAGCTTGATATGAGGCAATTGTTTTAATAAGAGGTTAATGAGTTTGCCAACATAGATGGGTCCATATCTTATGATTAATAGGAAATGGGAAAACACAAAGTCATCTTTCATCATACCCTGAATATCCAAAGTAAGTAAAATATTTTTCCTGAAGCCCGGGTTCTAGGAACAAGACTGAAGGAAGAACAACCCTACTCTGCCCACCATACTTTAAATTAGCATAAATTTCAGTTGCTAGTATTTCCCAGATGTCTCCAGTTGAAAACTTACTCCGTCTTAGTTTTATTAAATTACCAACAACAAAAGAAAAAGAACAATTTCTTTAAAATGGAATTTGATATGTGAAAGAAAGGAATGGAATGGAATGTCCCTTAGCAGAGTATTATTCATAAAATGAAACACATTTGTTTGTGGGAAGTGGCACACAAGCAAATGTCAGAAGTGCATACTCACTTCTGGAATCTGAATTTTTATACTTAATTCACAAATAAGCAGTAAAATGCAGTATATATTACTGACAGCCTCAAAAAATAAAGGGCCATTTTGTGCCTGTACTCCATTGAACACACTTGGCAAACAAGGCTGGATATTCCTCCACAAATTTTTGCTTTAGCTGTGTCAAATTGTGTAACTCATGGAGGAGTTCCTCTGCCAGTCTCCCATCATAGGGTACCTCAGTCTCCTGTCTGGGATATTCCCATATGCCAGAAGCATTCAGGAGTCCAAGAGCAGGTAACTTAGAACCAAGAAGTCAGATCTTCACCTTTCCATCCTCTTTGCATTGCCAAGATAGCTCAAACTGAAGAGCCAAAGGCTCTGGGGATCTTAACTAATGAATGTTGTATTGAGGCCGCATGAAGAAGGTTTAAGTGTTGATAAGAGGTGAATTAGTGAATATTGAAAAGAGATCAGAATTCAAAACTTCATTTATGAAGTGACAGAGAAAAATGTCTATAATGTTCTTTAGCAAGTCTTGTATATCAGAAATACTTTTAGTAGGTAATTCCTGTTTCTTAAAAATCGTCTTATTATTTTTGAGAATCTAATATTAAATATCAGGAGGAGGTAAATAAAGGGTAGTTCTGAGCTAGCTCATGCTCTCTTACTTAAAAAAATATGTATTCATGGAAGAATCAAGCTAGGTAAAAGATACGTAAAAAGACATCCTTATGTCTGTTGTTGGTCAAAGAATCTGTTTATCGTGAAACTCAATACTTACACTATGTGGCTTTTGAATTCCAGATAGATATTACATCCCTTAAGCTTGATACTTCTTATTAATTCCAGACGAGGTGGTTTAATGGTACAGCCACAAGATTGTTTAGCCCTTACAGGGAAGGAATTGTAAGGAAACGTCCTCTTTATGGTGGATGACAGAGCTGTGAACACTGCTGGGAAGAAGTTTGTGCTTCACAAAAGAGTTTTGAGGGCGAGATTCCCACCTGTGT
This sequence comes from Gallinago undulata, assembly GCA_026546715.1. Lineage (NCBI taxonomy): Eukaryota > Metazoa > Chordata > Aves > Charadriiformes > Scolopacidae > Gallinago > Gallinago undulata. The sequence continues at coordinate 31,996,832 of JAOTQQ010000003.1, forward strand.
TAGGCAGCTATCCCTAAGCAGGCTTTTCCCATTCATCAGTAGTGTTTGCCTGACTGCCTATAATGGAAGCAGGGTTTTAAAGGCTAAAATTAAGCACTTAAGGGACATATTTATCTTGAAGCATCCAAATAGTCACACTTTGGCCTAATCTAGATAGAATCCTAGTGAACAGTAAGTTTTTTCACAATTCTTACTGGAGTCTCTGAATCTCTGTTTTTCCTTTGAAGAATTTGGTCAGAAAATAAGGAAAATAAAACATTTTGGACGGCAGGATTTAGATGTTAGGGACATAAGTGTCAGTTTTGAGTCAACTGAATATTCATGCTATGGCATTTGCTTTTATTGGTTTTATCTGCTGATCTCCACGTTTCTTTTTCTTTAATATTTTTAAATTAGCTTATTTGTTAGTTTAGGGGGAAAAAAAACCAACAGCTACATTGCCGCAGAGTTTCTAGGTTTGACAACTGCCCAGTAAAAGGAGGTTTTTTCCTAATTTTTGTATTTTCACTTTCCTTCCTTTAGGGACATGCTTTGATCATGCTACATGCAGTTATTATTGCAGGAAGGCTGTACTGAAGCATGAGGGACAGCATACACATTCCATCTTAGAAACTGGGCAAAAATCTTCCAACATCGGTCACTTCCTACGAGTTGATAATTTGGGCTGGTGCTTACCTTTCTACTTAGTGCAGCCAGCCACGTAGCAATGCTGGTGCATTTCCTTTGTCCTGTTAACCCCAGGAAGTGAGAAAGGTCGATGAGATCCACACTTGATCAAGTATCATGAAAATTTTGTTTGCTCTGTGGTCTCGCTCCCTTTCTGCTTTCTATAATGTTCATTTCACAAGGGTGGTTGCCGCAGCAGGCATCTTGCAGCTGAGGAGCAAGCAGTCACCAGGGATACCGCCTGGCTGCTCTGTGACCAGCTCCCTCTGTACATACAACAGCAAGTGGTTTGTTGTTTTTCACATAGAATTATAGAAATCTCTTTTGCACTAAACCTAATTAAATGCATATACTCAGAACAAAATAATAGTGGCTTATAATGTATTTTGGCTAACACGCATTCTCTCAGGAGACTATTCTATTTGGGCAAAGGATGCTTTGGACTGTATTCCATTTCTTTTGCTTGCTTAATTACTTTTGCAGTGTTACCTTTTCTTTTACCTTGTAAAAGATAAATAATCACAAATATTTGAATAGCAAGAAGCCCTGTATCTTCTGCTAAAAAGAAATTAGTTTTAAATACTGTCAAACTTGTAATTTTTTTTAAGATTATATATGCAGACAACTGCAGCCGAGATATATTATTTATGAAGCTTCATCAAAGACTGTAGCAATTCACAGAAGAAATTATAAATATGTAGGAATCCTAAGACTGCCAGAGTTTATATAGGCTAAATCCTGTATCTTTCAGACTCTATTTCTGACTGTTTGAGCTCCTTTACCTCCTGTTTACTCTAGGTGAGACTTTATCAGTCTTTCAAAACAAGTCCTAGGATAGGCAACAAATCTGACCCTGGAGGGTGTGAAAAAATAAAGCACTAGGAAGTAGATCAACTTATGAATGATTCATGGAGAAAGTGAGCTTGAAGGAAGTGCAGATGATGTCTAGGGAAATATGATGAAAACGTGAGAGCCTCCTGGCTACCATGGGAAATACCAAGAAGTAGAGCTACAAATCTAACAGTGAAGGAAAAGAGTAAAGGGAACAGCAGTGAAAAACTAGTGGAGAAAGAGTAAAAATGCTCAAAATAAAGGCATTAAAAAACCTACAGATGTAGGTGGAACTTTGAAGCATATAAAGAATGGATAGGATATACAATCTAATGCATATAAAGTCAAAAAGGCAAATAAAGCTGTGGAGATATATACAGTCTCTCATTTATAGGTGACAAATGCGTTCAGTGTTTTTGAAAATCATAGTCTTTTGTGGTTGAAAAGAATACAGAGCATCAGTTATCATTGCTACCTACGTACTGTTCTTCATTTAGAAGAAAAAAAAAGACATCATTTTAATCAAATTACTAGTGAAAAAAGTGTAATTATCAGTGGTGAATGAAATGGGTGATGTAGGGGATCCATGTGAGCACAGAGCAGATGCCGAGGTTTTATTTATAACTGAGCGAATCCGTTGTCATTTATTTTGGATACGCATGGTACAGGAAGGAATGAGGAAAGGCCAGGGCAGATGAAAGCAATTGAAGGATAAATCCCATTGCCATTTAATTCATTAGAGAATATCCATGTTGAGTAAAGGTCCCGTCTTTTATGAAAGAGGAAGGGAGAACTGGTGATCATGTCTAGGATATTTATAACTTAAAACATCCTTTTCTTCCTTCCTTCATAATGGAGTCAGGGCCTGAGAACTGTTATGCAGCAACTACTTTGTATTTAAAGGGAAGTAGCTGTGGATTATTCTCTCAAAGGTTGTAGGTGGCATGTTTTGAGGAACAGATTGTATAGATCTGTTCTAAAAATGGGAAGAAGCCTGAGATAAGTGACTACTAATACGGGGTAAAAGTGAAATGGAAAAAAAAATCAGTCCAATGGGGTTTTTGCTTTTTGAGATGTACTAAAAAGTAATGGTGCTGTCCTACAATTACCAATTCTCAAGTTCCCTTCCTGAATTTTGGAGCTTTGGTAGACTTACTTGGTACCTACAGGTATAATCACTTCTCAGATGGTTTGTACCTGCTTCACTGTGCAAAGTCACGATTCGGTAGCTGTAACGAGTTGTGTTTATGTTTGAGAACTGACGTTACCCCTTCCCAGATTCTTAAGAAGTAAGGACCACACTAGAGACAAAGGTCGGATGATGGGAGAAAAGAAAATGAACCTTTTAAAAAAGAAATGCCAAAAAAGTATATGTGGTCACTTAGGACATGCCTTGGTATGAAGAGGCTTTCAAAGATCCTGTGGTGCGTGCAGTCCAGCACATTTTCCAAATAAAAGTTTCAAATCTAGAGCAGGCTCACAGATGGTTCTAATGAGCTGGGCTTTGAGATACACTGTGACTTGAACAAAATAGTTTTAACTCTTAAGACACTAACATTTTGACATGACTTCCAAGATTAAGTACTTCCAGAACATTTCTCCATGTCTATATTAATTTTATTTGTATTTCTAGTCTCAAAAAAAGGGAGGCTTTTCAGGACCTTGTGCTTTCCTTTATACATATTACAGTACAGTATCAGAAAAGCATACATCAGGAGTATTTTTGCACATTTATTCATGCTTCTTTCTCTAGTGCTTTTCAAACTCTACAAACTTTTTGTTTTGAACAAATAGGAATAAAAAAGGTAAAGGTGTCCTATAAAAATTGAATTTTTAAACTGATACAGTGTAGCACCCTACTAAAAGTATTAACTCATCTTTCTCATGAACGGGACTTTCAAGCTAAGAACAAAATCCAAGACGGAGTTGAAGATTAGCATGACTGATAATTACAAAAAGGGAAAAAAAAAAGAATAGATTCTTAATGCATGTAACAATGGCACCCTTTCAGAATTACTTATTTTAATTTATGCTAAACTTCACAGTATTAAATACTTTAACTCCCAGAAACATTACTGTAAATCACAAAATTAAGCAATGCATTTAATAAATTAACCTTTGTCAGGATATGTAGACATAGATGAATATACATACAAATATCTGTACATGTATATACATACAAATATCTCTATGTATGTTTTCTGAATCTGTCTTTAAGTGTCTTGGAGTCTGTGTCAACATTCCCAAAGAATTACATATAAATACAGAAATTGGTGATAAACCAAACAGCAGAGGATTTAATTCTGCCCAGACTTCTACCTCATATCGTTACTGGCATCTGTATGTGAAAGCTGCAAAAACAGAGTAAACCACATCTCAGCAGACCGTAGATGGTTTTTGGTCACTTCATATAGGTGTAAATTACAATTAAAAGTTCAAAGAGTTATCATAGAATCATAGAATGGTTTGGGTTGGAAGGGACCTTAAAGATCATCGAGTTCCACCCCCCTGCCCTGGGCAGGGACACCTC
>JAOTQQ010000003.1:32000958-32011209 GCA_026546715.1 Gallinago undulata
CCCTCTTCCAATTTAAAACTGTTGCCCCTTGTCCTGTCACTGCACTTCCTGACAAAGAGTCCCTCTCTGGCTCTCCTACGGGCTCCCTTCAGATATTGAAAGCTGTTATAAGGTCTCCCTGGAGCCTTCTCTTCTCCAGGCTGGTTAACTGCTACACTCTCATTTGACCAGACTGTCAGCTTTTACAAAAGAAATACTAGTAATAAAAGTATCATCAAATGGTTTATAACTTTGTAGCACAGCTAATATTTATTAAATTGTATTGTTCATATTACCTTTTGCAAAACGTAGTGATAATTTGTTTATAATCTATGATGTGGTTTGAAATTTCAGCATTCTAGCTTACACCATTTCAAAATTATGTTACTTGTGTCACCTAAGCTTTGAGAGACATCTTATATCTTCATTTCATCTTAGGTCTGCCTTATGGATGGGAAGAAGCTTATACAGCAGATGGAATCAAATACTTTATCAAGTGAGTAGTTCTGTGAGAAAATGGAACAGAGTTGAAGTAAAAGCACATCAAACTAAACACATTTTTAATCCTAGAATTAATGGGAAAATGAGTAAAATAACAAAAGCTGTCATATGCTTTATATATACCTTTATTACTGACATTGCTTGTTCTTTTCTGGTATTTGTGACTTCACTGTTGAGAGGGTCCTAGAGGGCTTAATCACAAATCCAACTGAAATTCAGTGAGAACTGTGTCTCTGTCCTTCAGGTGCCTTTGAAAACCCAGTCTACAATGTTGAGAACTTCCCCAGTTACGTGTTTGAGCCTTTAATGGAGTCAAGAGATAAGAACACTCATCCCCTACATAGTCTACAAGTATAAATATCTATTTTTAAGAATACCCTTATATTTTGGTTAAGTGGAAGAATTCTTAGAATTCCTTTAGATTTTTAGGAGGTAATGCTCTGGTTTCACCTAGCTCTGAAGTTACTGGTGGGCTTTTTTGATGTCACATCCTGCTCCCTTGTGCGGGAATAAGTTGTTCTGCTGCTGCAAGAGGGTGAAGGAACAGGACTGAAAGCATTTATTTATATTTATAAAATGGTCTAGAGATTTCCAATTGCCATTCCATTCATTTAGAATAGAAGTTATTATACTTTAGACTTTACACTTTAGATGCGAAATGGTGGCTCACTAGCTTAAGTATCGCTGCCTGCAGGTTAAGGGGTTTTTATTCCTTTGATAATGCCACTGAAGCTGCACCAGGTGCAAAAGTCTTATGTTCTGCATGTATACTACTTTTTCATTCTTCATTCTTACTCCACTAAAATGATACCTACTGTTTGCCTAGGGTTTGCTTTCTATATTTTCAAGGGGTTGCCAAAGATAAAGCGATACTCTTCATAACTGGCTTAGAAATACTTATATTAACTAATAGTGAATTTCACTCACACATATTCAGGACAGGCATTGCAACAGTGAGCACCCTCACACAAAAAAAAAACCTACAGAAAAAGATGTCTCTGTCAGGAGTTACCTGTGATTTTTAGAACATATTGCAAATAAATTATTTTTTCAAAACTCTCCAGAGACTAGAGGAAAGGTGACATTGATAAGAGGTTCCAATAACACGGTGTCTAAAGCATAAAGAAAACATCTACAAAAGCAGTAATCATTTGAAGATGTAATGTAATCGTCTGGGGGGGACATAAAGCACTAAGCTTGGGCCCTTGTTACTTGCTTTTTGGCTTTCCTTAACTATAAGATTTCCTTAGTGATCATTTTTCTGAAAGACTAGAAGAAAAATTGCAGTGCAAATTCATTATTTACAAAAAATGAAAAAAAATACTATGTTATTTTTAAACCAAATCCGAAGTGTAGTTTATATCCTGCTTATACCTGCAGGTAGAGAATTTAAAGCTTTTTTAATAAGACCTACTTGATAAAAGCTATATGAATTTGTATACTGTAGGAAAGATTTTTTTTTCAATTGTATTCTCTGATTCTGGAGAAAAAAGGCACGAAAAGAAGCAGCTCCTGTTGTATGTCTCAGAAGCTTCAGGAAGTGAAGTGGACAGTATGTTGTTGGGTTTTCCAGAATATAGTAAAAAAATAATTCATATAGTAGGAAGGAACTGGTGAAAAATCTAATTCATCTCCATTCCGAATCATTAATTAAGAGTAAGCTCTTCTAGCTCACAAAATTTGCATGTTGTTTAATTCTTATAGGCCAGCAAGACACTGTTTTGCAGGTGCATTTCCACCATCTTCTGAAAGACAGGAAGGGCAGCAAATAAATCTTTGCAGTGAGATAAAATTACTTTTATTCCAAACTCTTATAAAAGTCACGTAAATAACGTTGAAGTTTATGTATTAGCTAGCCAAGAAAAGCAGGGATGTTTTTTTTTCTTTTTTTTTTTTTTTTTCAAACATACTGCTCTGTTGTCCTTGACTCACCCCGTGGTGCCTGGAGCTAGATGTATTAAAGCAGACATGTTTTTTTCTGCAGAGGTTTCCGAACACACCGTATATGATACTGCATTCCAGCTCTAATCAAAGGGCAGCTTTTCTTTTCAGACAGATGTAGGTTACTACGTGGGATTTATACCAAAAAAAAAAAAAAAGGTAGAAAAATAACTTAGGAAATGTAAGTGAATTAAAAGCCAATTTCATAGCAATGGAAATAAATACAAGAGCGACTATTAGAATAGAGCACTGTTCCCTTGGTCTCCATCTGTTGATACAGGGAGCCATTATACAACAGTTGGAAAGTTAAAGGTGGATGCTGGATTCTGTTCTGGGTAAAACACTTGCAGTACTCTAGGCTTATACCTGAGTAATTGGAAACCGAGCTTCAAGATTGTATTATCTACCAATAACAGCAAATAAAATTTAGAAACAGACTAGAAGAAATCTCGCATGCTTGAAAAATTTCTCCCCTCTTTTTTTTCTCTGGTTTTGTTACTGGGCTTCTCATGCAAATCCTCATCTTGATGACTCAACAGAAAGTTAGATTTGCTGAATACGTGAAAGAAATTTCTAAGTTCTGCACTTGGATGCTGAACTACTGCAGATGTGGCAGTAAGATGCATACTTGCAACAGTAGAATCTCAGCTGGTCTAGGTGGTGGAAGCCTAATTTGCCGAAAGCATCAGCTGTGTTACAAGTTAGCCCCACTTGCTCAACTACAGATTTGAATTCAGTAGTTGACCTGGAAAAGCTTTGTCAGGAATTTTTACATGTCTGACCTTTGATTGTTAATGAGTCATGAATGTTCTTCCCTCTTCTTAAGGTACTCCTAGTGTGACAAGTGATAGTGCCCCGGGTTTTCCACCATAGTTACCTTCTGTAGTCTGTTTTATAAAGTTCTGCGTTTACAGTTCTTACATGTGTGTTGTGCATACATCTGCCAGTCTTTGCATGGCAGGCAAGGAAAATCTATCCATTTTAATTGCAGTGAAAGGTGTGAAACCACCCTTCATGACCACTGTCTAAAAACTTTTATTCTTTTGAATGGAGCCACCACACTGGTGTTAAAAGCTCTTAATGCAGTTCGTTAGAATGGAATTAACTGAGCATTGCAATAAGACATTATGGTAATTAATATTCCTTTTAACTATTTCCTTATTGTGCTTTCATCACTGTTTCCAAATGCCTTTACAGAGTGTAAGCCAGGCTTTTTGCATGCTTGAAAATTCATACCTCTTACTACACTTTGTAATGTCTATGAAGTCAGTCTGAGAAAATTAACCGTTTCGAGCAAGGAGCAGGGATTGCACAAGTCCCTTGTTTCTAGTGTTGAACGCTTGAGATTTCAAGACGAAAATTCTACTCAACTTAGAAAATATCCTTTTCTAGGAGGAACTTAGCTTGAGGTGCATCTTATCAGCTGATCCTTTTCAGTAGGATTTAATCTAATTGTTTAAATTGGGATTAGCAGAATAGTTGATACTTTACAGCCCTGGTACTAATACTGTAACCTTCTTGTTCTCTCTGGGCTGTGAATTTCAATCCTTTCATTCTTTGCTGTTTAGAACAGCCAAGGCCATGAGAAGCTTAAGAGTATTTCAACATTACCCACTTCCATGGATACAAACAGATAGAAAAATATGTTATAATTCCCTAACTGTAGCCACAATTAAATTGATCTTATATTTGAATTGTCAGTTTTCATATTGTGCAGTTAGGCTGTGAGGCTGTATAGAAGCTGCAATGGTTCTGTTTAAATCCACAGCAGTTTTACGATATGCTAAGGACAATCAAATATTATTTTAATTAGTGCTTGCTTTCAGTTCCAATGTGCTTTATTGGGCCATCAAGTAGTTGAGTCCATAAATCTATATGTTATAAATCTAATGCAGTAAACACCCCAGAATGGAATCTTAATAGCACATAAGCTTGAGACAGCTTGCTGTGAAATTTCCATAAATATCTCTGAAGGGGGTGTAGCAATATGAAGTGCATGAGAAATCAGAGTTTAAAAGAAGCAAACCAGCTGGCTTATGTTACACACTAAAGTGAAACCCACTTATGTGAATAACTGACATGAATAAAACATTTACATGGCTAAATTCCTAAGGGACTGAACAGCTCTCTATACCTTCCAGGGAAAGCTGTATCTTGTCCATGAATACTCACCTTAAGACAGTTTTTGAAATCAGTTCTTGTATTCAGGAAATCATTTCAGTCTCTCAGTAAATTATTTTCAATCAACCAGGTTGCTAAGATCAGTCACACAGTACCAGCAAGTGTGAGAAAACTACCTTTTTGACTGCTGGAGTGTCATAAATTCACAGGATCCTGTGCTAGGCATTAAGGTCATGTGTATAGGTTTACCATGAAATAGCAAACAGTAACGTAAGCCTCTCTGAGTTACATCTCAATATGCATTGGGAAAGAAAAAAAAACAAGTTTAAGTGCCTTACTAATATAATATAAATGAACAGTTACCAGAAGGACAAAAATTATACCAGTTGAATAAAAGCTTCATTGCCTGGAGAGCTGTGCTTTCCTCCGGCTGGAGAGCGAATTTTGAATTTGGCCCCAGATATGTTTTGAGATAACCTGGTGTACTTTAAAGTAATGGAGAGGGCAAGCACTATTTTATTTTGCAGGTAGCAATACAGTCACTCATACATAGCGTCAGATTTGTGCCCCATCAATTAATGTGTTAGAGAAACACATTACCGGTGCCTGTTTCCTCAACAATTTATGTTTGGCATTTCTGTCACTGTTTACATCAGCCAATTTGGTTAAGAGTTGAGATTCTGACCTCATTTGCTCAAAGTGACAGTTGAATGTAGCTTAATGGGGTTTTCAGCAGTCCACTGCAATTTCAAAATCATAAAATCACAGAAAAGTCTGGATTGGAAGTTACATCTGGAGGTCATCTTGTTTAACCTTCTATTGAAGACTAAGTTATCAAGAGCCCTGTCAAACCAAGCCTTGAATATTTCCAGTGAGGGAGATTCCACCACCTCTCTGGGCACCCTATTCCAATGTTTAGCTGTTCTCACAAGTGAAGAATATTTTCTTAATTTAGATGGAATTTCCCCTGAAGCAACTTGTGCCCATTGCTTCCTATCTGCTGCTGTATGTCTTTGTGAGAGAAGTGACTCCATTTTCTCTGTGGAGAAGGTATGGGAAAACTTTGATTAGACACCTACCCCCCGCCCCCCAAGCTTTCTATTCTCTAGGCTGAACAAACCAAATCCCTTTAACATTTCTTCACGTGCCAAGTTCTCCAACCCTCTAATCGTCTTGGTGACACTCCACTGGATCCTCTCCAATTTTTACCTTGCCTGTCTTGAACTTGGAGAACCAGTTTATTAAAGACACCCCACATAAGAAGGTAAAAGAGTTTGATATTAATTAATTTTTACCTATTAGATGAGTAAGGCTGTTTTTCTGTTGTGAGAAATTAAATTACTGTTTTTCTGTTAGAAATTCCTGTCCCATGTAGACATTTTAGCTGTAAAACCCAGAAACACAAAGGGGCTAATGAGCCTTTGTAGAGAATCACTCAGATGCAGATGTGTGTGTATGCACTTACCGGTCAGTTGGGAGGCATTAAGATGGGAGAAATGCTGTAAGTAAGAGCAGGTTCCTCTTATTCACTTTTAGAACTAGTCATGTGGCTATTTTTGCCCAGGCTTAGTTGAGGTGTAATGTTGAATGAGTTTACTAAGTGCTGTAACCACCATTAGAACAAAATTTCACTTTTGTTGTATGCTCTGGCGTTAGAAGTCCTCATGGGAGTCACAGCATTGCACCCATGCAAACAGAAAATGTTTCTGTCATTGAAGGGATTTTGTGAATTTGGAACTTCTGGGTTTGGTTTTTAAATAGGAGAAAGAGCCTATGCGTAACTTTGCTCTCCCAGGGAAGTGTCATATATGCTAATTAATTAATGGTTATACACTGGTGGTTTAGAATCACTCAGGAACAGTATAAAAAAGCATAGCAGTGACACTATTTTTTTTCCCAGAAAACCCATTTAATTTGTTAATCTCTTCCAGCCTCCCACTGTGTTCACCTTTAACATATGGCAGCTCTGTATCACAAGACTGACACCTAAAATTAGGCAGGGCCTTGCTATTCTCCCTCCCACTCCCACCCACTCCTTGCATACGTATACAGTTTGTAAGGACCAGCTGTGAATTTTGCCCCTGTAAACACTGTTCTTCTAGCTTTTTAATAGCACTGGGTTCCAACTATTCCACATTAGCTGTTGTCTCAAGAACATTTATCTTAAATTTTCCTGAAAATCAACTAAAAGTTCGTAGATATTTTAATATTTTTGGATCTTTTTTCTTAGATGTGTTGGGGTCTGTGACGTGTTCTATCTTATACCAGAGGGGTAACGGTAATATTTGATTTAGAGTTACCTTTGAGCAGTTTTTCTAACGATCAGAAGTTTCACATGGAAGCATTGAGTGCTTCGGTGTGACAAAGAGCAGTGAAAGTGCCCTGAGAGCCTGCCAGTACAAATGAGAATAGAATTTGACTCATGTTAAGTAGGAGCCTAAAGTCAGTACTTGTAAAATACAATTAATAAACCCCCCACATGTTGTGTTCTGGTAACAAATCAGCCTTCCACTTGGAAAGCCAAGACCATCATATTTATTTTTATTTTTTTTTTAATATTCTATTTTATTTGGGTTTGCTGTGGAAGGAGCAATCAGTAATTTTACTGAAGGCTGGGCATTCACAGAAACCGTTTATGATTTTATGACTGAACTAAGAATAGCAAAGAATGTGTGATAGATGAAGAACTTCTGTAGTATAAACATTGATGTTTTATAGCACTAGAGCTAAAGGCAACATCATAAAAGAAAAATAAATCACAGTTGATTTTACTTACTGCATGCTAAATTGAAAAAAAACCAAAGAAACAAAGCTGTTCCTTTGGCAAGTGTACTCTGCACATTTCTACTGCTTTCTTCAGGAAGGCCCCAAACCCCAACATACGGAGATGTATTCAGCTTCATCTCTGCTGTCCCTTTCCAGTATATACCAGTATATTCCAATATACTAGTTATCTGCAGGTTATGTTAATAGTGGTTGGAGTGGCCCTTCCTAGAAGGAAGCAAGTTCAATAAAGCTCAAATCATAGCAGAGCTGATCTAGAAATAAAATTCTGTACATTCCACTCAGGTTTCAGTGAGTTCAGGGCAGCAAACTAAGAAAAACCATCATCTGCTGCACTGATCATGCCATTGAAATCCCCCGGGGCTGGATCTAGCACTGGGTCTGCTCCCAACTCCCTGGGTAGCAGAGGCCAGTTAATTCCCAGTTAGTTATTAGCAGTCATCAAAATCATGTAGGTGTCCCCATCTTAATAACTTTGATGTTTTGTGAGTAGGAATGGGTATTTTAAGGCACAGAGTGCTTTCTGTTTTACTGAGTTCAAAGAGAGATGCAATTCCTGTGCATCTCTTAAAATTGGACCTTTCCAATTTTCCACGTCACTCAAAAATAGCAGTTGCTTTTGAAAATGTTTCCTTTTACCTGTTGTCCTCAAGTCTTCCTGTCTGAAAATAGAGGAAAGAATATTTATATAGTCACAGTAAGTTGCAAATATTTAAATAAAACTAACTCAGCATTAACCAAGTGCTGTTATTACTACTTTTAAATGTATAAAGTATAACATAAATAAATAACGTATAATGTATAAAATCTCTGCATCCATCAGCTCAACGTCAGTCCAAACACTTTCAGATATAATCATATGAATTCGAGTAATCCTGGTGGTTTTGATTTTTGCTAACCACCCTGAGACATCTCAGAGAACTTTTATTTTCACAACGTGTTAATTCCTGCCATCTGAAGTACGTGACTCTTTGCTGTCTCATGTTGGTCACTAGGAATAAATATCTCCAGAAGTAGTAGTCCTCTTCGAAAATATTACCCCTGGTTGTTCTTTGTTCACAATCACTGTTGGATAAAGAAAGACTTGCTATTACAAGACGCAGCAATGATTGATGATAAGACATTTTGCTAACTAGAAATTCACGAAGACTTACAGATAGCTGGGATAAGATGAAAATTCAAAATAATTGTTAAGGTTTAGAAATGGTTTATTGCCAAATGTTTGGGTTGTGGGGAATTCAGTCTCTGATTTTCCACTGAAATCATTTTGCATGACTACAAGGAAAATAACCTCAGATGTAAACTAGGAAAGTTGGCATTGGATTTTATGATAACATGAGCTTGTAATACAAGAATGTTAAGACCTTAAGCTGCTTTTGGTTGGGCAATTTTTTTTCCTGAGAGGTTGTTTGTTTTTTAATATCAAGAACCAAAATGGAGAAGCATTCTTTCAGCTTCCACAGATACTGCACACTCTGTCCAGGTTCTGGCCTGTCATATAAGGCAGCTGCTAAAATTTCTTCAGTGAGAAAATACATGAAGCTGACATTCCATTTTGCTCTAGACCTACAAATCCCACGGAAATCAGTGGGCTCATTTTTGTTAAAAAGAAAAAAAAAGGGGGTAATTTTACTCTTGAATGTGCTCAGAGGTCTAATCCTCACCTATCTACTTGCTTCTATGAGTGGGACTGGGACCATGAAAGTTCAGACTCCTATTAAATTTTCCTTTGTTAGGGCAGGATTTGGCTGTAGTGGAATTAGCCATGTGGAATAAGCACCGCTCTACACCGTCAGCTCTGAGATCTCCCTGGGGTTTGGGAGAGCCATCCGAAGCAGAACAATACTCAGCAAGGGATTTTTTTAGTATATTTTTCATCTGCAGCACGGGCCTAAGCCATTACTGGGGCTTTAATTCATGTTAGGACACACTTAGTTTAAACATAAGCCTTGAGCATTCTCCAGGCTGTGGTAGGAAAAACCTTCTGGGATGTTGGCCTAAGTCTGCGACATCTGTCTTGTCAAGGTGGGTATCAAGGGCCCGTGATGATAAGCCAGGGCTGGTTGGGCAATTCTTCACAAAACTAATACTGCTGATCTCCGTGTGCTGATGCATTCGCAAATAAACTGCACCAGTCTTTTTATGATGTTCACTTACAGGATTATGAGTAACTGCATATATTAAAACAGTGCTTTTAGAGTAATAGCAGTTGGCTATTACTGGGGTGAGACAGAATTCAGGTAGTACTTTAAAACTGTGAAAAGTTTGCATATCTTGTCACTCAAACCTGTGGGCTTATTCAGCCTTTGCTCAGACCCTGCTATTCTTATCGTTTTCATTTTATATTGGGCCATTTGTGTGTTGTTGACAATTTTTAATGATATAGTATGCTATTTGGCTATATAAATCTTCTCCCAGTGATAGCTGCCTTCTGAAATTGCTCATAGATTTGTCTTAGTAGACAAGTGTTTAATCAGCTTAATCAAAGAATAAACAGCAAGACTCTTCTGGGGTTTCACTTTATATCCCTCAATCTTTAATTAATACTCAAGCAAAATCTGTGATCCCTGAGGGAAAGACAAGAAATATTTATGTCGCTTTAGGACACAGTTCCATGAGGTAACAAGTGCTCTCAATCTAATTACAGCCCATGAAAGTTAAGGTCACTGCCATCTCCTAGGACCTGCCTAGCATCTCCTGGAGTATCATTACATGTTTTTGAAATGTTGCCTTGAAAGAGGGTCCAGTTGTAAACCAGTTTTAACAAAAACGGACAGGAAAAAAAAAAGATGTTTCATTTCAAATAGTCTGATTTTGATAAATGCAATTCAAAACCCCTGCCCAAGGGGCACAAGGGAAACAGAAAGGCCCGTCAACAAAAGACAAAGGCAGCAATTAAAACAAGTTTTGCAAAGCTGTGTGTAG
>JAOTQQ010000003.1:32012663-32036532 GCA_026546715.1 Gallinago undulata
TTAAATATTAGGAAGAATTACTTTACTGAAAGAGTGGTCAGGCACTGGAACAGCCTGCCCAGGGAGGTGGTGGAGTCGCCATCCCTGGAGGTATTTAAGAAACTTGTAGACGTGGCTCTTCAGGGCATGCTCATGCTCTAGTGCCCAAGATTATTGGGGTGTGGTGGGGTGTTGCGTGTGGTGCTGTTGGTGTGGGGTTTGGTTGGTGGGTGCTATTTTTGTGTGTTTTGTTTTGTGTTTGGTTGTTTGTTTGTTTTGTGGGTTTTTTTGGTTTTGGGTTTTTTTTTTTTATGTGGTTGGACTCGATGATCTCAGAGGTCACTTCCAACCACGGAGATTCTGTGATTCTGTGATCTAGCAGATGGCATGTACTCCTTCCACAGCAAGTTCAGAACTTCCCATTGGGATATGCCTGTAAGTCTGAAAACTAAAAAAAAAAAATCACAATATAAAATATATTTCTGGGTAGTATAGAGCATGTCCCCTTTCAGCCCACTGCATCTACATCTAGCAATGCCATTTTCTACTTTTTTTTTTTTTTTAGTGATTATTTCAGTAACACCAGTGAAAGTAAAGGTTAAAGGTTTCAGAGTGTGCAGTTTGGGGTGTCTCAGCCCCGCTGTTGTCAGCGCTACGGCATCGCCACAGTGCCTTGGCAACAGTTTTCAATTGTCAGTAAAAGCTCCATCAAGCATCAGTACTCTTTAGCTGAGCATTTTAAAGGGCTGGTGAAGTTTAGGAAATCAAAGAATAACATAAGAAAGGTTAAAAGTTTAGCAAGACTACTGCTATGGATTAAATGGACTTAGGTTATTGAGTATGTTCATTCAAGGAGGAAAAGAGCTACCTTGGGTTTTTGTGTTATTTCACAGGAGCAGAGTTCTGTTTTCACTCCCATCTTCTTCAACGCTCTTCAATTTGGTAGAGCAGCACAGGGTTCATGTGAGGCCAGAATTTGTCTTTCCAAGTTCAGATACAACTAAATTCTATTTGGTTCCTAATGAATAATAGTCATTATGAGACTTTGGCTGATTAAGGCTGCAGCTTGTCTGCTGAACAGATCTCAAGCAAATGGCTCTTGCACAAAATTGCTCCTTTTAAAGCTAAATAACCCGGGCGCCCTGGAAAAATTTAGCCAGGTATTACGGATGTGGTCCCATGTCAAAAGGGGGAAAAACCCCACAACTTCAAAGAATACCACACGGCTGCTTTGTAGCTCAGCATCCTGTGCAGGGACCTACAGCAGTTGTGTTGCCTGCAAGGCTCTTCACGGTTCCCTCTCGGGTTCCAGAGTTGGGCCCTAGTTGGAGAATACAGTTTAGGTGAAAAGCATGTCTAGGTAATGCTCAAAATCTAACAAAGATGCAAACATTTTTTCTTTTTGAACTATTCTTTTCTTAAAAGATTATCTTAAGTTCTTATTTTAAAATAAATCATTTTCCATGCAAATAAGCAAGAGCCATTAGGAGGGTAATTACAATGGTATTTTGAATAATTCACTCCCATTTCTTTGCCAAAAAAAATCCCTGTGTTCTCATGTTTTGTTCTTCCAAGCTCTAAAATTAAAAAGACAGAATAAAAAGTTAAAAAGACAGAATAAGCTACTGACATATTTCCAGATCAAGCGTTTCTGTTTTCTAACAATAAATTTGGCTTCCCTCCCATAGCAATGACTTGTTTGAAAACCTAAAAATCTTTAAATATTGTTAATTGCTCTGAAAATGTGAGATGAATCTTTTGAACAGGAACATTTGCAAATGGAAACATTTTACATTTAGAGTTTGTACTTTTGGCTTTCCAAATACTCCTTTAATATTCAAAACAGTTTCATCAATTAAGCAAAACCTAGAGGTAGATTTGAATTTCCTCTCACTTTTATTGCTGACCCTAACACACAAATCAGAGAGGATGTATTTCTAATACAAGAATGTTCTGCAAACCAGTAAATCTGGGATTATCTCTTCGGACTGATTATGTCAAAGCTCTTTAGCCACAGCACTTTTGGAGAGCTAAAAATAAATAGCAGGAGGGTTATACATTTATTCTGTACCTAAATAATCTGTGCGTATTGTGTGTGTCTGTCTACAATGTGAGGCATGGTATCTGGACTTAATGTTCATTTATAAGAATTCTTTTCCTAGTAACGATTTTTGGCAAAGGCTTTAAAAGAATCTGTTCTACTAGAAGCATTCATGGGATAAAGCCTCGTGCAAGTTTAAAAGAACTGAGTTCAAATCAGACGTATTTTCAGCAGATTGACATTAGAGCAAAATATGGCCCCGTGGAGTTTGAAAATTGATTAGAACTTGTTCTTTCTTACTAGTGATTAAACAAATGTTATACCATTGAATATAGAAAATCGTAATCCTGGTTTGAATGCCACAGTTCTGCACTATTAAAGGTCAGGAGAATTTTTGCATTTATTTATAAGAGAACAGAAGTTCTTAGAGCAGTTAGCAAAAAAGGTAGATGTGCTATCGTTTGCCTCCTGGTCCTGAAGTATGTAGGAGGAAAATCTTCTGAAGGATAAACACTTAACAAAGAATTTTTAAATTGGTTACATCAAAGACCCATGAATGCTTTTCCACATAACTCTTTTACTCCTGTGCAGTTTCTCCCATTTCACAGGACAGATTCTGCATGATTATGAGAAAATACAGCTAAGGGTTCAGGTACGCAGCAAGTCAAGGCATGCAACCTGGGAAGTCACAGGGGAACAAAAAATTAAAAATAATTTTGTTCTTATTTAAATTCAATAATGGATTGCTGAGAAATGGCTTGATAAAAGCAGGCAATACAAACACTTAAAATAGTACTGCAGGCAATAAATCTTGCATTGGCAGAGCTGGAATGGATGGAATCCAGTTATTTCAGCTCCCATGATTCCACCGGCATTGGAAGGAGTTCTGTGTCATTGTGCAGATAAATGAAATCACATGCTGGGACTTTAATTTTAGAGTGATATCTTCAGTTTTAAGCCATAATGACTAATTTTTTTACTTGAAAAAAAAATATTGATGGCATTTCCTGACAGTGTAGAAGATATTATAGAAAAATTATATGGAATATAATTTTCCATATTATATTTACAAATATAAATATAGTCATAATATAAAAATGAATATATATATTTCCCTGAGTTGTGGAATAATGTTCTTAATTAGACAGATTTGCTCTTAAAATGGGGTTTTTTTCACAAATCTCTCATAAAACATTTTATAAAGACTCTCTTCATATTCTTTGTTTTGTCTATTACCTGATTTTCTAAAGGCAAACATTGGAAACTTCTAGAAAGTTGCTCTTGTTCCTAGTAAAAATGGTACACTCACTTTCTTAGAATGAAATTATTACTGTACTTGAGAACAGTCAGTACCTGCTGCACTGTATTTTCTGTAGCTACGTGTTGTTCAGTTATACTTTTGGTTTAACTTCTCTGAAACTGATCTTGACTGCTCCAGTAAGGGGATGTATATTTTTGTAATACACTCATGAAGGAACAGAGTCCATCCAGTGCTGCTCTGACCAAAAAAAAAAACACTTACATATTGATTTTACACGTAACTGGAGCTTTTGGGTTTGTTGCTTTTTTAAGGATAAGAACTGAGGATATGGCCGTTATCTTGCACATTTTGGTTTTCTTGCATGGTCATTACTCAGGGGTTGTTTCAACTGAAGTAGTAGATAAATACACAGATTGCCGGTTCAGAGATAGGTTAATCTAGTTAATGCAGCTCAAGATGTGATTTATGTTAGCATTGTATTTACCTCTTGGTGAACATTATTGTTGTCCTCATCATATCCAACTTATTCTGAGCTCAAATGAAAGATGTGAATACAAGGTAAGATCATAGAACGATAGTGTTGACTGGAGTAGTGATCCCCATGCCCATAACTCAGTGTAGTGGGACACTTACTCATATTCCTACTTCAGTATATCACTTTCCATAATTGGATGTTCAAGAAAGCATTCTTGATGGCAGAAAGACAAAATCTGTTTTGACTTGAAAAGGTAAATGTAGAGTACTTCCATCACGGCACTTCATAGTTAAACCAGTGCACCTGAAAGTATAGGCATGGCTTTAGGGTCACGATATATTAGAAGAGCTGTTTGTCTCTTATGGTGTATATTATATGTACAATATTTTTCAGCTAGTTCTTGTAATGAACTTCTATTACAAAATTTATCTTTGCACTGACTTCACTGTAAAAACTGTGAATTTATTAGCAAGATTTTTTTAAGTGAAAAGAAGCTATTTCCTTTACCAAGAACACATTATTCCAGAAGGGAGAAGAGGCTGTGCCTTGCCCACACACAGTATGGCTAGCAGAGATGCCACCAATCATGAGGTGTACAGTGTTCTCACCCGCAAACACTAAGCCTATTCCATTTATCTGTCCTTACCCAGCCTTGGTCAGGTTCTTTCCATTCATATAGAATCTTACCAAAAACTATAAAGCAGCTTAGGGTGCAAGTGAAATGTAGGCTTTAAGCCTTAAAAAGTAGTACTGAGTGTCTTTTATGACATGTTTAAAGGCTGTGGAAGCATGTCCGGAATTTGGTCTAGAGGACATGTAAAGTGCATAATTTTTTAAATTTATTTGTCAACCTTTTTCTGCAAGAAGAGGAATGGGCTTAATGATGCTCGAATATTAGTTTATGTTCTAACAAACTGATCATATTTCTATGATGTGATTCCACGCTCCATCAAGTTCCTCTTGGCCACCATGCCTCAGGCTTTAACTGGTATGATGGCAGTGTTAATACGTGGCTAGCTTGTTGGAGTTTTGTCTGGGCTATACAGTGTTGCTGGGTTAATTGTCTACAGCTCTATTAACAGGAAGTATCACCAGTCTGAATCTGAAGTCTCTTACAAAAGCATTCCCTCTAATGTAATGGGAAATGAGACCTTCCAGCACCCAGTAGAATCCACATTTTGTTGTAAAATCTCATAGTTAGCAAGAAAAAGAGAATTCTGTATTTTAAAGCCTCCAGACTCCATCTGGTATTTCTTGGTTTGAGAATGGTAAGCCTCTTCTGGGCTGTTAATAGTATTTCTTGTTTCTTTTCAGCCATGTGACACAGACAACGTCTTGGATCCATCCTGTAACAAGCGCCCTAAGTTTGGTTAGCTCTGAGGATGATGATGATGGAATACGACAGCTTCCCGGGTCCAAGAGCTGAGGATGTCTGTTGGCAGAAAGTAGTTTGTCTAGTTTTCATTAGCGAGAAGAAGCACACTTATTGATCTATATAATTTCTAGTCTATTATAATAGTACCTGGTGACGTTTCTCCCCTTCAAGTCAGAGGAAGTTCTGCCAGTCTTTTACCTGGGTTTATTGATGCTACAAAAGATGCAGGCATTGCAGAAGTCTCCCTTCAGCCCTTGATCTGTCCCAGTTGGGTGTGGAGGGACCAGTCCTATCTTAGGGCCCAATCCAGTCTTTTCATGAGTTCTCTACTGGCATAACTCCACTGACCTGAAGTGAAATTTTCACAGCTTTGACCGGTTAAAATTGGGCCACTGCTTGTAATTTCACATGACTGAAAGCTGCAAGGTGAGCTCTTTCCTTCTTTTAACCAATGCTAGTGAGTGTAATGTAGATACCTTTTCTTTAACTACTGAAAATTTTGATTTTTATGGAAGATTTTTACGGATTTTGCAAAGAAGTTTTGCTAATAGAAATTTAGCAGTTTATTACAAGTATTGGAGCCCTGATGATTTCTGAACAAATACTTACTAAGATTGGTGGTTGGGCTTTAGAAAAATGAATCTTTGATAAGTTGTCAAGTAAAAAGAAACAGTTTTGGTAGAGGACACCATACTCTGCCAACAATTTGAGGCAAGAATGAAAATTATTCTACTTTTGTACTCTGCTAAACCGATACATACACGCATCAAATACTTCAGTGGAAGCTGTGAAGTTTCAAGTACAATGAAACCTGTGAAACCACCTCCAGGATCAGCAAAAATCAGTCACCTCCTCAAAGTTGGTCTTTAAGTAGAACAAAATCATTTTTTACACTTTGGTGATGATTTAAAGAGGATAAAGAAAATGACAGGGGGTGCTGGTGCATTCTAATGAACAGGTTTCACTGTACCTCAATAGTACGGAACATTTTAAATGTCAGCATTCACAGTACAATGTACAATGGCAGCTTTGTCAGGGCTCTGTGCTACATTTTTCTAGAGGCTCTTTATATATACACGTGTGTGTGTGTGTGTGTGTGTATAATATATATGGTAAGTGTTGACTAGTGGATGAAAGAAGGACCTGAAACCATGCAGAAGCACTGATGAACATGCCAAAGGAAAGCCCGTCAGTCCAAGAAGGAGAAGGGGAGTGTAACAGGGTGAGGAAGGCACAGGCTGCGATCTGCATTTTTCTGAGCCGCACACTTAAGGACTTGAGAACCTCCCTGGGAAGGTTCAGGCCCACTTCTGCACTCCAGCTCACCTCTGCTGGCCGATACAGAGGAATGAGGCTGAGCGATCACATTTTTGGAGGTCTGGCTGCAGCAGGTGTGGCCCTGTGTTTAAAAATCCTTGCACTCTGAGGAACGGATGTGGAGACCAGACTCATTTGCCGTTCTGGTGCCTGTGCCCCGCTCTCTGTCCTTAGTGTTACAGAGCTGTGCCAAGGCACACTGTAGTTGTTGATCTTTTGAATCAAAAATAACATACTGGTTTTCTTTAAAACCCAGGTCAGGTCTCTCTGAGTAGCAGTGCAGCCGTCTACTGCATTTGGCCTGTGAGCTGCACAGCCCATCACCAAATGTTCTTCCTGGAGCAGCAAAGTGCAGCTCACAAAAGAGTTTTTTGCAGGCTTAGCTGAAAGTAGATGTCAGGAGATACTGAATAACCAAATAGGAAAATTTTGTTTTGTACTTTTAACTAGGTCAGAACCAAATTATCCCTGAATCTACACAGGTGGTGTGGATTAGGAAGAAGAGCTTGCTCAGCAGACCTACAGTAACTTAACATTTTAAAGAAAACTTCTCATAGCAATATCACATAAATGCCATATTTTGCTCCAGCGGCTCCTACGTGCTTCACAGCCTCCTTTGTGTTCCCAGAGAAGACATTCTGAAGGGACAGAGCATGTGCTTCAGTTTCAGGGTTGGACACGGTAGAAGCATTCTTATTTAAATCCCGTTTCTGACAGTGGCACGGACTCGTGACCCACGGAGGATATTTAAGGTTCCGAATTCCCTGTGATGTTTGCTGTAGCCGTAGCAGCCGTGCGGATGCTGTATGACAGGCGCTTTCAGTTCATACTTCCATACTGCATGTAGATTCCAGGTTTCCGATTCTGTTCAAGGCAGGTTTGAACCTCCCCTTGACCCTTGCAGCCTTGATTTATTCTGCTAGTGGTTTTGTGACAGCCAGCTGGGTGTTTCCCGGCGGAGAAGCTGTGCGGGGGCAGAGACTATGGATCAGGCAAGGCTGCGTGAGCAGGGACTTCATGGAGAGCGATGTAAAGCTGTCCTTCTGCTGGATGAGCTGGAGGAGGACAGGGATGCGTGCCCTCCCCGGGGAGCCGGTGTGATCTCTGGCCCTGGGCGTGCAAAGCCCAGCCTGCTGTGCACGAGTGGGCGAGAAATCGAGACAAAATGTTGGCGTTCTGCCTGCTCTGCTTACTGTCTCCACCCTCAGAGGAGAACATTTCAGAAACTTGGGGAGTATTTCTCCCTCTCTCTTATAAATTTGCCTAGAAATTAAAAAACGTTAGAAAGAGATCTCTGCATCTATCTAGCTTCTCCTCTGGTAAGCATTACCTTTTCAGATAATCCCCTAGTTCAAATTCTCTGCTGTTAAGACTACATTTTCATACCTAGATTCTCCAAATGTTCTAATCTATTTTTGTACACTGGCATACTTGTTTCCTAGGTTATTTCTCTATGTCTCCCCTCATCTCTTCCTTTCTGTGAAATAGTTTGTGAAATTATTTTGATTAAGCTGAACTGAGTATATTAAGAAAATGGTTCTAAGGTAACTTAACTTGTAAAAAGCAGTTGTCAAAATATACAATACTGTAAACATCTTTTCATTTTTTTCCAGAATAAAAAAAAAAAAGTAGAAAATAAATGACAGTGCACGTTGTTATATCCTTTAAAATATTGAAACTACAGCTTTATAAGGGAAGAAATGATTCCTGTACCTCTTATTTATTTTCCATGTAAAGGTGACATTGTGAAAAAGACTTCTGGTACACACTGGTGTTACTCTTTACCCGAATGCTTGCACCACGCTGCCCTTTCAAATACTGCAAATATTCCAGTAAATTTTAAATGGCACATTCTTCCATCAAAGCAAATAGCTTAACAGAAATACCTACACAGGCATATTGGATACTCAGCTTTGCAGGTGCTAAATAACTTCCTTGTAACACTACTCAGTGTCTTGATAAATTAGATGATCCTTTTGTCGACCCCACCAGATAAAAATAAGCAGAGATACGTACGTGAGCTGGCCGTTCCATAAGCATCACGTAAATATTCATAGCGGTCAGGTGTATGTGCTGTGGGGGCACGGCCACACTGCCCGTTTTCTACGGGGAAGTATAGAGAAAAGATATTATTATTATGTAAGAAAATACCTAAAGCCTCTATAGGTTTTTATGGTAAATCAGAGGGAGAAAACCCAACAGTTGCTACTTGTAGAGACATCTAATACAAAGCAAGGAGCGTCGTGGACGCACCCTTCCAGCACTAAATCAGTTGTGACACCGGTGGCATTTGGAGCCTTAAGCGCTCCCGTGGGTTTGTGGCGGTGCCAGGCTCTGCACAGAGGATTTCACTGTAAATTCTCGTGTCATTCGCAAAGGATGATCCTACTCAGACTTCATCTAGAAAGGCTCCTTTCTAGACAAGTTTAATACCATCCCCTTTAAAACCATAATCGATGCAGACTACCATTCCTCTGGGTATTCCAAAACATTTGTGGTGGTGGGAATCTCCTGTGTACTTCAGAGGGCAGGTTTCAGTGATAGAAAGCACTTCCTCCTCATGTAATTAAACAGTGCAAATCGCTTCTTCACCTGCTCGAGCTATGCTCGTTACTGAATCGGCTCTTGCTTGCTTTCTAGAGGTGTTGTAGGCTTGTAAAGGGGCAAAACCCTGACAGTCGGCACAGGAGAGAGAAAAGAGAGCAAATTCCGCTTTTACCTATTCTAACATTGCATTTTTCAGAATTACCAAACCCCAGTTTTTAAAAGAAGCTACAAAGGCAAATCCAGCTTGCTGCAATTCCTGTGCAGGTCTCCGTGGAGCCTCACCTACTTTGCTTACATTCCCCGTGGCTGTAGTTGAAGGCACAGAAGCTAACAGTATCCATCTGGAAATCAATTGGAGGCTTTAGCCTCTACTGTAAATTAAGGAATAGGAAATTGTTTACACTAAAATGAGAAAGTGTTTAGCATGGGTTGATCTATCCCACGTACTGTTCACCATTTAAATGCTTCTCGTGACAGGCTGCTTTTATGAGCCTGAAACAAACGATTTGGTTGATTAAGTCTGTTTCTGACAAAGAGGAGGGTGTCTATTGGCATTGAGTTAAGGCAAGGAAATCCTTTAAGAAAAATGTTTGTGTTGTGGAACAGGCTGGGCTGTCCAGGACTGACTTGTGGGAAAGGCTCTCCTGAAGCTCAGCAAATGCTGTTATGACTTGGCTGGTGAAATCTTGACTTTTCTGGGAAATAATGAGATGTTAAACACTCGGCTCAAGAAACTCACTGAGTCCGAAACCTTAAGGCTTATTCCAAACCAAGCGCCAGAATTCAAATGTTGCTGTGGGTGACTTCTTTTATATGGCTCTAGCTGAAGTCAGCAGAAGTAGAACTTCACATCAGCTCAGGAGCCTTTGTTCACCTGTGTGCTCCTGGTCCTCAGGTATCACCCACACCACCCCACTCCAAGGAGCATCGGGTTGAGCTCCGGGCGCTGCAGAGGAGCACAGCCCAGCCCCACCAGTGCAGCGGAGACACCTGCCAGCCCAGGCACTGGAGCCTGCTTTGCAAAGATGTTTAGCAGCTTAAAGATGTTGATGGAGTTAATGGGAATTAGGCACCTAACCTACTTAGATGCTGCTATAAATGCTGCTAGGCATGTTTAGGTACCTAAATACCTTAGTAAATCTTTCCCCTTGCTGCTTGCAACGATAGCGTACCAAAAATCAAATACTAATGAATAAAGCCTAACCTTTGCCCTCTGTAACCAGCTTTGCCTTTCCCTGGGGATTGTTTTCATGTAATACTAAAAATACCAGCCACCTCACAGGTTGTACCATTCAGATTCTGTTCATGGTTTCGATGGCTTGATTATTTATTGCTTATTCTAGGTATTTTTTCCCCCCAGACATTGGCTGATGTTGCCATGCCCCAATTATTACTATAATCAAGAACAATCATTGCTCTTGTATGTGAGAAGAACTCATTAAAACATACAATTAAAATGGAAAAAGAAAGAAAATTATGTTTGGGGCCTAAAACAAAAATAAAACAATAATAGCACTGATATGGGAAAGAAAACCTTGGGAAAGGCAAAGCATTGGGGTTCCTTCTAATGGTTTAATTTTTACTCCAAAGCCTGGTAAGACATCACCGTTCCTTTCCAACCCTGATGGCCTGAGAAAACCAGGAGTGCTGAGCTCTCCAGGGATGGTGGAGCTTTCAGTCCCCAAGCAGCAGGCTGAACTGCATTTTTTAATCTCTAGTCTGTGCCACTGGGGACCCTAACGTTAGGTACCGTAATTAGTCACCATGGGGGTACACGTTCCACGTCAAAGACAACTGTACATAATTGATGTCATGGCATGAGCAGGAGCAGAGAAGCCCATTAAGAAAGCTGCCTGTCACTCTCAGATCAAATTATTCCTTCAAATTAAATACAAAAGTGTTGTAAACAATAAAGATGCAGAGGAACAGGAAATAGGACACCAACAGTGTTGCAGTACGACTGCCTTGTTATTTGGCTATTTAAAGGATGCAACCAAAAGGAATCATTTCGTTATTAAAGGAAAATGTGTAAATGCAATTAATCTCATCTTATTCATTTCTCCACCTGCTCGTCTTCAGGAATGTCGTCTAGTCACCTGAGCCTGAACTCTCTATATGTGCTCAACTCATTCTGATTTTAGATGCTGAAGTAGTATGGCAATATAGGCTCTGGTGTTCCAGTAACCAGTTAGAGTCCCACAGTGAATGATATAAAACCCAAATAGCAAATCAATAGTAAATGCACACTAACAGGAAGGTCCTGCGGCTGGCTAAAGATAATGGAAAAGCCGGGGTTACTGCTGTGCTCAGAGGTTGGTGGGTACAAAACTCAAAAGTCTGTTTCAGTCCAGGTTTGTTATCGTTGCTTGTCCTGGCTGTTACATATACACACATTAACCTACTTACAAGTGAGCACAGTTTCAGGAAAGTGAAGGAAAAGGCCTTAGTAATTTCACCACGTTCATAAAAATATAGATTCCCCCTTAGAGGAAAACTTGTTAGCCATCGGGAATGGAGTTTTGTTACGGCACAAGTGGGTGCTGCTAGAGGACTCCTCCAGGCAAGGGACAACTGATGCCAAGAGAGGTGCGCAGCGCGGCAGGGCAATTAGCAGTTTCACTTCTGATGGGCTGGGAGAAACTGCTGCTTCCAAGTAAGGGGGGGGGTATCATCTCATTTCTTTATTTGCTGGGGCCAGGTGGGAAAGGGAAGCCAAGGGACACTGTGCCCTTGGGAGTGAGGACAGTGCCCCAGTCAGGTGCATCACGTCTTTGAGAGCTGGTTCCTGAGAAAGGTTCATCACCAGGTAAGCCCTGCCTTCCTCTGACAACTTTTAGCTTATTGTAGTGAAAAGTCCTCAATCAAAAAATAAAACAAACCACCAAACAAACATGTTTGCTCTGGGAAGGTACTGAGCGTTTTAGCTCTGGGCAGGAAGATTAAATGAGAGAGACATCCCCAGAAGTATCTGTAATCCCTTGTTAAAACCAAAGCCACATCACTTTGAGCACTGACTGCGTTTCGTAGCTGTTCACAGCACTGATGCCACACAGTGCCCACCTGTACCTGCCCTCTGGTCCTGCCCAGCCCTCACAGCCCCCCCAGAGTGAAGCTGAGCTGCTTTTCCCCGCGTCTCCCGTGTCTCCGAGGGAGAGGCTGCAACTCTCACAACTCCCGAGCAGGTAAACTGAGTTTGCAGTAATCCCAAATACCTGAGATGATAAGAGGCAGGGCTCTGCCGTGGAGGCTGAAGGTTTTGGGAGCAGGGAAGGACAGGGAGTCAGATGGACGTACGTGCCTTCTGTCATGTGTCCCTGCCAGGGCTGGGGCATAATTGGATTTCACAAATGCGACTTCTCTGTCTCTTGATCACAAAACCAAATTAAGCCTCAAGAAGTTTCAAACAAATCCCTACCTGAAAGTTTGCCTCAAAAAGAAAATGATGATAGATCGTCTCATTTCAGCTGCTCCTCTGCCCCAGAAGGGGAGTAAAATGAAAACTTCAAACCAAAAGCAAACTCTATTAAAACAAGTAGGAGAAGCAAAGCACATCCAGCAGATCTACTGAATTCCTGGGTGCACTGAATAAAATCAGTCATGTGATAATGATGGGATTTTCTAGAACACCTTTTAGGCATGCAATTTCTGTACTAAATCTATTCAGACATCCCTATAACATCTGTTTCTTCTATAAAATGGGAATAACAGCCTCTTTTTACAGCGCATTGACAGCTACAGATAAAAGCATGGTAATTGCTAGTAGTGACTACTGCCTAACAGGAGATTTTTCTTGACCATTAACCTGTCAAGATTTTTAGGGCTATTGCACGTCTACATGCAGATTCTGGATAAGAGCCTCAGCCCTGATAGCCCTATGCTAGCTCACACAATTTTGGGAGGTGGGGTAGGTGTTAGAATTACGGCTAACAGTGGGATTCGCAGAGTCGAGCCTCTCTTGAAGGCAGGTCACAAGCGGGCTGATGTCTGGAGAGCAGGCAGGAGAGGAGCAGAGCTCTCTCCCTCCGAGACTGCCTGTTCCCTCTGATTTGCTGTTAATGTGACCTAAAATCAGTCGGAGCGGCTTTAACGCGCTGGTGCAACGGGCTGCTCTGCCTCCCTTCGGGGAGACGCTCAAACACCTGCTAAAATACTGGATAGCCCAGAAAGAGAGGAGCTCTCCAGCAACACGGGCCCGAGCTGCTTTTCATCTAGCTCCCTCTTTCCCTATGTTTATTCATGAGCCGGGGTGCAGAGAAGATGAAAAGGCTGCTGGCAGACTTCTCCCTGGAGTCAGCACTTGAAATGGTACCACATTTCCAGGGAAGCCTCGCCGGCTCTCACAACAAGGCTGACACACTCACGGGAACGCCGGAGTTCTGCCGGAGTTCCCAAGGCAAACAAACATTACCCTTGTCGCCCGAGCACTGAGGCGCGAGGAGAAGTCACTACACGTAATCTGCTCTGGGAGTCCCCCAGCTAGAGGGAAATTTTGCCTCTCTTGAAAAACCCAGTGGCAATATGGGGCTGGATCTGCTTGGTGCCAGGCTCTTCTTCTGGTCTTTACGGCAGCCACATGAACAGCTGTAGAAGGGACAGGGAAACGTGGATCGCCTTCACGCAGGGCTCCAGCAGAGCAAAATTCTGCTGCGGGAAACCCAGCTGACATCCTTGTTTGCAACAGGGAGTCGGAGCAGGTATTGGAGCAGAAAAAAAACCCCATGCCTGAGTGGAAGGAAAGTGACTTTGCGGAGTCCCCAGCTCGGAATAGCTCCTGCTGTCCTTTGATACAGCCTCGTGCGGGAGCAGGCATGGCCAGGAACAGGCTGGCAGGGTCCCTGTGTGCTGTGTCCCCTTGGTAAGGAGCAGCAGTTACTCACAAAGAGCACCTGCAACCTGGGAAAACAAAATTATCAGACTGATTTTATTTTTTTTTTTCATTTTGAGGGCAACTGTTAAAAATACTGAAAAGAAAACACATCTTCTGTTATCTATTATAGAATTGGAAAGATTAAAATTCCTTTTTTTTTCTCAGTTGATTTGCAAACGCTCATCAGTGCTGTCTGTGGTGATGCCTTATCATAAGGGTGTCTCCGAGTGCTGAAATGCGTGTCCTCTAAATGAACCAAAAACACAGGGTTTTGTGTCTGTAACAGCAAAGTATGCTAGAGCTACAAACTCCTCTCATGAACTCATGCATATTTTACTTTTTGTTAAAATTTACAAGCATCTTCAGATAACAGCAGATTTTAACATTTTTAATAAAGCCAGTGCTATCTTTCCAGAAAAGCCAGCGGCATGGACAAGGATGAGCCCTTTTCTGACCCTTATGCCAGAAATATGGCATTTCCACAGATTTTTTTATTTTAAAAAACAGTGCCAGTGAGGTGTAGGACCTGAGAAATACCAACAGTCTAGTGAGAGTGAATTGTTCTAGCAGAGGTTACTCGTGACCCACCTATCTCAGCATAGTAAAGCCTTTGACTGACTTCCAAAGGACCTCAGTGCAACTTGTACATAATCCAGAGTAATCAAGCTGTTTTCTCGTGGGACAGGACCTCGCACAGGTCCCCTGCCCAAGCTGGAGTGACCCTGGTGCACTGAGTCCCTCTGCCCACTCTGACAGAGATGGCCTGGCTTTTAACAGCCATTCAGCACCTGGCAGGACCAAACCCTCAAAATCTAACCAGGATCTAAGCAGTACAGATTTCTTAGGATGAGCAACTATTAGGCTGTTTGACTGTGCTGGCAAAGTGCAGAAATCTGCAATAACCGAGATCAATACCGACTCTGTTACTAAGCAGATGCTGTCTCTCAACCTCTGAGCAGCTCGTTAACAGGGCTTGAGAGAGCAACAAGAGGATATTTCTGATATTACTGCAAGGTTCAGAGAAATACAATGTACTGCTGCAGGACTTTAGTAGTGGAAACAAGTACCCGGCTGTCGTCTACAAGAGGCTTGCAGTCTGTCAGTGCCATAATAGACCTTGTTACCTTATTTATATATGAAATCGCCCAGCAAATCTCCTGCAAACAGTCACCCAGGATACAGAGGTTACTCTCTTAAGATCCTCCTACCTGCTCCTATATGAAATGGAGAGGAACAAGAGAGACAACACTAATATAAGCTGAGTGACTCGTCCAAGGTAACACAGCAAGAGGTGGCAGAGGCTGGAGAGATGAGCACTGGTCACCCACCTGCTGCTTTAGCCCCTGTACTGAGCTGGCTGGACAAGTGAAGGCTGCAGATCAGGTGTAAAAGTTTAAGTTAGAAGAAAATTTTATTCTTCAAACACAGTATTAAAAAACACAGTTCTGAACTTTTCCATCTGGTAACACAGAAGACCTTTTCCAGCGATGAGAACTCTTGGGACACATGCATGATAAACATCAGAGTCAGCTCAGCACCTTTCAGCGTTGTTGCACAGCTCTCCCCACCCAGCTGGGGCTCAGCCTTGAGGTGCCCTGTAGCTTAAACCCCAAATATAAGGGCCTGCAAACAGACCAAGAGTGGATACGTTTCCCAGATGCACAATCAGGAGCAGAGGATGCAGAGCAGTGAGAGCCCAACACTCCGGTGTCTCAGGGGTCTAACACCTACTGCTCAGGAAATTCAGAGAATGAGACAATGTGTCCTGCTTGCAGAGGGGACAGCTTTGCCAAGGAAGAACTCACATAAGGAAACAGTTGACAAGTCAGATAGCAACCAAGATAAAATGATGGTGCTGGATGTCTGAGCAAAGCATCAGAGAAATGTTCTACAAAGCTTATCTAAAAGTCTACAGCAGTTGCAGGTTTGTTTCTGTGGCACAGAAGCTTCTTGGCCATACGGGCATTTCAAATGAGCATGTCAAATGCCCGTTGGCTCCAGTTCTCACCAGGACAGAGAAGAAGGAGCGTCCCTCGGAGCAAAAACATCACTCAGTTGTACAAGTGCAAAATATTGTGAAATGAACACTGATTGTACTTAATGGAGATGAAATACTGTATCCATGGTACCTAGGAAGGTGACTCATGTCACCGCTATAAATACTAACTTACTTGCAAAGAATATCCTCTAGTAAAATCTGCATTTGTGCTTCATTTGCACAACAAGCTCGTGCTGAGGTTCTGTGTCTTCCAGCATTAACAGTCAATCTCTCAGGATGAAATACTGGTGTAAAATAGCTGTGGCCCAAAGAGAAGCCGTGCTCCAAACCCTCTGCCTCTCCTTTCCCCAGCCGAGGGCACTGTGGCCACCCTACCATGAGCACCAAGCCAGCAGTGCTCCCCGGGCTGAGCCAGCCAGTGATTGTGAGAGCATCAGATCGGTGAGGAAACATCTCTGTGCACGTCTTCACAGCTTAGTGCAGTAATTGGACTTCAAAATGTTTGCTTCACACAGGAACAAATCACTGACTCCTCCCTAACGCTGTCAGGGCTTTCAGCCATTAAGAATATATTGATGCCACCTGGAACGAAAGGGAGCTGCAAATGGGATAGCCATTAAATAGCTGCATGCCAACTCCTTTGGATCTTTCCTGGGAAGCTAGAGTGCTGCCCTGGAGTGTCCAAAAGTTCCTAGAAGAAACAACAGACCTCATAAGGTAAAGACATCAGGCAGAGCTCCACTGGCAATCTGGAATTCACATCAGCAAATGGCTTTGGATGTTTGCACTTGGAGAGAAGACTGTAACTTGCCTCCCTAGGAAAAAAGGTTTGGAAAAAAATAATAATAATAATAAAAAGGCAATTTCTCCAAACGGACTGAAGTGCTGTTCACTTCTCAGCTCAGGAGCCCAGTGTTCCTGAAGCAAATGCAAAGATGTCTATGGATTTCAGAACACGCTGCTGATGTGATGAGCACGGAGACGCGCTCCTGCCCCTTTGCTGGCTCCGTGTTGAGGGAAGTGAGTAAAGCAGTGGGGAAGAGAGAACTGTATTCATGGCTGCTCTGTACTTAGAGGTCTTTGTAATACAAATAGGAGTTTTTAAAAATAATATACTGAATTCTTAATGATTTTTAGAAGACACAGATAACTTTCTCATTACAAGAGCCTTCTTTGATCCCCTTGTTTATATTTCCCTAGCTCAGTGGAGGTGGAAAAAAGGCAGAAAGCTGATTTGATTCAACAATACATGGCTTTGAAAAAATTAGTGATAGACAAAGACAAGACTCCTCCTCCATCCAGGGTCACAAACCAGATGAAATCTAGCTGCTTTGGTAGTTTTTTTGCTTGCGCTATTGTGTGCATGAGATTCTGATAAAATGGAAAGATAATGATATTGAAGTCTCATTACTAGGCACTTTTGTAAGATTAGTAATTTCACAGTATATTAATTTCTTCCTAGATTAGTTTAAATGTGTAACAGCATTTGATTTAACAGAGAAGCATGGGTAGACAGTATTCTAACATTGCTGTGAACATCTGTTCCATGTTACCAAAATTCCAGCTGAAAAACAAATATTTCCACTATAAATCAACCAAACCATTATCCAGAGTGTTGTAACAGATGTAAAATGATTCTGGCTCCTTCTGCCCTGTGGTTTGGCTCTTTCCTTAAAATTGCTGTGAAAATATTTATTTACACACTTCAAGCAATACACATTTGAAATGGCCATTGGAGCTTACTTAGAATATGACTGATGTCAGTTCAAAGCTAATGGGCAGTTGATAGACTATGTAATTAAATACAGATGTTGCCAATTAGCATAAACTCTAGTTATAGCTCTTCAGATAAACCCAGTCTAGAGCAACTCCAAAAGTCCTGCTCAAGTGTTGTGATCACTTCAGCCAGATGCTACTAGACATGAGGAGCTGGGGTTTATGCAAGGGGGAGGACTTGGTTTGGGGTTTTTATTCAGGCTGTTCTGGTGTGATTTGGTGGGGTTTTTTACCCCCATTGTTTCTGCTGCTATTTAATTTTAGCGTCGTAAGTTAAATGAATCAGAAGAGATAGTGATTTAACTGGGATAAAGAAATGAGATTTGCTTACTCAACATGGAATTTGGGAAAAGACTTCCTGGTTAACGGTCTCAGTATATGAATAAAACGGCTTGTTGAGGGAGAAGCTGCTATTCCATACGTTGAGGTGTTTAATTGCACTAAGCTGTGTCTGAGCAATCCTGATGGAAGATGCTTTCCTTTTTTGAACTATTTCATATGTAACAGATGAACCAGACATGGAAAGAATTGAACTATGGTGCCATAAATAACAACAAAATCTTGCAGTGGGGAAAGAGAAGAGTCCTTTTGGTTTATCCCTCTTTGTGCAAAATATACTTTGGGGGAAGAAACAACACTGTGTTTTGAGGATGACGTCTTGGAGTTGTTAATCATTCTCTGTCTTAAATGCTTGGAGAAAAACAGTGTGTGTAGCCTAAATATAACCGTGCCTTTTGTGCTGGTTAGGCAATGGGAGCTGCAGGCCAGTTATCCAGCCCACAAACAATAGGAACACATGTCCCATCCGAAGACGTGATGATGGCAAATGGAGCACTTTGGGGAAGTAAAAGGGCCCGGCTCCTGCTGTCACTGTCACGGCGGCGTGTGTCCGACTGGGGCTTTCAGGAGCCCGTGCCAAAGTGAATGGAAATGGGACGGGGGGTTCTGCCATAAGCACCTGCGTTACTCCCCTTCAGCGGTGTCCAAGTTGTTATAAAAGTCTAGAGCACATTTTCTAAAGGCAATTTGTTAATTAACACATAACAGTAAAAAAATCCCAAACCTGTGTATATGTAAAACAGCATAAGAATGTGGATTTGGTTCAATATTTCTATTTGTGAAAAGATTGAAACACTTTCTATATGCAGTAGGTTGCATCCCTTTTACGGCATTATACATTTGCTTTATATATTGTTAATTAGACCTAATTTAGGCCTCGAAAAGCAAAATCTCATTAAAATTCTGATTAGGGATGTTGGCAAGCAGCCATCTAAAAAGCCTCTATTTCTTCCTTTGATAAGTTTGAAACCGCTATAACAAACAGTAAAAATAAGATCACAGCCGCCTTTCTCATGCCAGTGAACATAATGTATTCTCCAGGTTGAAACCATTTAAGGGAAAATACAGGAGAAGGACATCTTTATTTCCTTGCATACTTGCTGTCAGATGGCTATAGAAAACTGTAAGTATGTTTATGCCCTTTGGCAGTTTAAAAAAAAAAAAAAGAAAAAGAAAACAAACCCAAAAAACCTGCCTATGAAAATGCTAGTTTTGAGCCTTCAAAAACAACTCACTCTGCAAGGCAATTAATTAGAGACATTTTTTTTTAAGGCTTTAAAAATGAACGGGAATAAAAAAAATACAAAGCTGGCTTAATAGTAAACTATTTACGTCTGATGTTTTCATTATAACTTTCTGCCTGATACTTTCAATACAGCTTGTATTCTAAATGCCTGGCCAGGAAAACATACGGACAAGAGTGTCTTTAGTCCAACTAGAGTCAGTTCTGCACCCACGTTACTGCAGATCAGAGCAGAACACTTTAAAAGAAAACATGACATAAAGAAAATAAAGGCAGAATAAAACAACAAACATCAGCAAGGCTTTTACACTTCCTTTTGTCCGCATGTCTAGCCAAGGGTCATTAAGACACAGCCGCCAGCTGTCATTGAATTCATCTCAATTAATTTAATGCGTTTCACTTTAATGCATAAAAACTTTAAAAAGCTGAATGCTGTTTGAAATGGCAAATATTATGCATCACTTTTAATGTACGTCTTTTCGGCACTCATCCATTAGCACTCGGTCTGCTCTTTCAGAAGGTAAAACGGAGAGCAGGACCTCTGCAGAGCTGCTGACTCCAGCAGAAAGCAGAGGGAGGAGGACTCGTGGCTTGAAGACCCCGAATCCGTTCCTTTCCCTCGGAGCACAATCTGCACTGTGCAGCTGCTCCATCCTGCGTCACAGCGCGCGGCAGCCCTGGACGCTGGTAAGACAAAGCCAACATATGATTATGGGAAAATACCTCCTTTTCACTTTTATAAACACAGAGCCATACGGCTGAAATCCAGCTTTTGGATGCTCTGGATCAGTAAAGCTGATTCTATGTTTGAATATACATCCAAGTTAGTAATACTCTATTTTTTCCAAGCCCTTTTAAACCGTAATCTTTAGAGATCTAATCAGACTTTCTGTATCAAGTAAAGCAGGGAGATAGATTCACAGAATCCAGGGTACATGCGCCTCTTAAGACAGCGCTCGCTGTTACTGTTTCTATGTTGCATTATGATATTTGCATAAGTAGGTTTCCAAAAACCTAGGAAGCCTGGTATGCTGATATTTAACATATTCAGTGTGCATATTCTGATAGCAACTAGTTTCCAACTGAAGTTTCTGATGAGAGATTTAAACAGAATAAAATGGGCTGTAAGAGACACGATAATTTAGCAACATCTCCCTGGCTGGACTAAAGAAAGGTGCTGCAGGATGACATTAGTATTGGGAATTAGTCTTCTGCTGCTCTGTGTATCTGAACGTGGGAGTACGTTAAAAAAAAAAGGGGGGGGAAAAAAACACCAAACCAATCTCATCATCTGTAAGACTTAATGAATCTAAACCTACAGGATAAACTGCACATGGGTAAATAATGTGTGTTTCTGGACTACTAGCTCTCCTTTTAAAATATGTGCAGTTACAATGATTCTTTCATAAAGAGACATAGCACGACTTCAATGCCTTTATGTTTAGAAGCCTGATTTTTGTTTGTAGCAACTTCCCCAGTTTTCTGCTGAAGGTCAGGATTTCTTGCCAAAGATAAGAGAGGTTTACCACATTTCTGGGTGCTTAATAATCTAAACCCATGAGATTAAAAACAGGTTTGGGTTTTCTGTAATTTTTTTCCTAAGAGGGAAACCTGGGAGCAAGGTGGATGTCACAGACTGATCACAGAAGCTCAGGACAGACAGAAATCCCAAGATGAGGGCAGCCTTGCTGCCTTGAAGCCCAGGGAACAAGTCACTGCAGTGAGTTTCACAGACCTCATTGAAGAACATGGGTTTTCCTTACCCAGTTTTACAGATCCAGATCTGATAAGCCTGTGCAAGCAGAATAGTTCAGGCTAAATTCTGCCTGACCTTCCCCAGCACCATGCCTCCGGCAAGCTCTCTGAAAACAGCCATTTGAAGTCAGAGAAATCTGGGTCATTGACTTCAATAGAAACCCTGAATAAGGAGGAGATGCTCAGCTCCTGCACCTTTCACTCCTCCCTTCTGTTACAGCTCTGCCTGGGGACGGACTGTTTTATTCTCTGCTCGTGGGTGCTCTTCTATCTCCAGTAAAACCAATGCCAACTTCCAAAATCAAACAGCCTGAGCATGTAAGAACAGCTATTTCTAACTGTCTTTCTGCAGCACACAAGCCAAAAGTGAGAAAGGAAGAGGAATGGAGCGCAGAGGAATAAATGGAAGGATCGCGTTGTTTCTCCCATTGGCACCAGCTGGGAGTTGTCCTTATTCGGGGGAAGGTCTGACTGTACAACCGGCCAAGCTACTCCCTCGGCGCTCGTCTCAGTCCGGTTCTGTCATCTGGCTGGTTGCACCAACCAGGTCTAAATAATTTGCCGAGGCACCAAGGGCACGAGGTGTTTGAAATGGGCTCGAGAGGCCGGTTAATGCTTTACAAGGTTAAGGTTGCTTTAAAAAAGCAGAGCTGAGGATTTGTTCCAAAAATGTAGTCATCGTTGAGAGTAACACTTGCCGAGTTCAAACCAGGTCAGCTGCCCAGGCAAGTTCATGTATTTGATTTACTGTCATGGTAAAGCCTGACTGTAAACTTTGGCAGAGAAAATTATTAATCTTTCAACCCATAGCATATAAGCAACGACTAGTAATATCTATTTTTCTGAGAACTGGAATGCCTTTTGGAACCACCCCAGATTACTTAAGAGAAGTTCCTCTGCCATCACCCAAAAGCAGTTCCAAACCTGTCTCTCCCACATTCAATTAAACCTTAAAGAAAAAAAAAAGAAAAAAAAAAAGGCGGGGGCAGATCATGGTTCATTCAACAAACATTTTTCCTCTTGCAAGGAGCCACAGCAGCTCAGTCAGCTGCATACCACGTGGACAATAAACATCAATTTTTAAGTAATTCAGCGCTGTTGCTAGCTGCTCTCACTTGGGAAGCCAAGGCAAGCTCCTTTCAGAACCTCTACGATGGTGGAGGAGGTGGAGGACAGGCTTTGCCCCCTTGCTCCTTGGGGTGCTTCTCAACCTTGTCTTCAAAAGCTGCTGGTTTTTAGCTCCAGGCAGGGTGTGGGCATCTGAAAGTACACGTGGCTTTTTGTGTCCCCTTGAGTTATGTGTCACACAGCATGGCTGGAAACGCACCACTTTCTACAACCAGTCTGGGAACACATCACAAATTGGAACTAAAACAAAGGCTGAATCTTAAGTCTTTTCCAATTCACTCCTCTGGGTTTTTTCTTTTTGTGCATTTTACTCGATCCTTTTGGCTCCTGAAGGGTCGAGGTGGGAGATCACCATTGATGAACCAGCAGGTATTTAGGGTACTCAAAACTTTTCCAACCTGTCCTGTGCCTTCACCGAAAAGCCTATTCTGCTACATTATTTACCCTCTCTCTCCCCCTTCCACCTTGTTATCCTTCTCCCCCCCCTCCTCCTTCTGCAACTCTTTTCTCCAAAGGGAACATATTTACAAACAAGCAACCCAGCAGAGGAATTAAATGCTGCTGGCAGTCCAGCTGCAGCCATACGCATACCTGGTCAGAGGGAGTTTTGCTCAAATTCAAGAGATTTCTGGAACTGCATACACAGTACTGGCTCCCGTTGAACCATGCCAGAAGGAGCTGGTCAGAGGAAAGGACTGAAGAAAATTTAGGAAGAAATTCTTTCCTGTGAGGGTGGTGAGGCACTAGAACA
Source organism: Gallinago undulata (assembly GCA_026546715.1). Taxonomy (NCBI): domain Eukaryota; kingdom Metazoa; phylum Chordata; class Aves; order Charadriiformes; family Scolopacidae; genus Gallinago; species Gallinago undulata. Next base: position 32,035,517 of record JAOTQQ010000003.1, read on the forward strand.
GGTTGCCCAGGGATGTTGTGGATGCTCCATCCCTGGGGCGGGTTCAAGGTTCAAGGCCAGGCTGGATGGGGCTTTGAGCAACCTGGTCTGGGCAGGGGGCTTGTAACTAAATGATCTTTAAGGGCCCTTCCAACTCCAACAATTCTATGTTTCAGAACAGAATTCTCAATTACCATTAGGAGTCCAACAGGTAAGGGTATAACAGATAAGATGAAGGGTAAAGCTTTTAAGCTAAAAGAGGGGAGATTTAGCTCAGATCTCAGGAGGGCCTTCTTCACCCTGAGGGTGGTGAGGCCTTGGCCCAGGTTGCCCAGAGAAGCTGTGGCTGCCCCATCCCTGGAGGGCTTCAAGGCCCGGTTGGAGGGGGCTTTGAGCAACCTCTTCTGGTGAGAGGTGGCCCTAGATGGTCTTCGAGGTTCCTCCCAATCCTCTGACCCTCTGAGGGGAAGCGCCGCCCGCCCGGGGAGGGCGGCAACCGGAGACCCCCGGGGGGGCAACCCCGTTTGCGAAGAGGGTTCACGGGAGGTGAAACCCCGGGGTTGGGGAGTGAAAGGTGGTGGTGGGGGGGAGCCCTGTGGCGGGTTTTCATGGCGGAGCCGGTAGCGTAAGGGTGGGGGGGAGCTGCACGGGGGAGCGCGCGGGCCGCCGGCGCCCCGCCATTGGCCCAAAGTAGGTCAAGCGCGCGCGGTCACGTGACGGCCCTCGCGCGGTTTGTGCCCCCACCCCTCGCGGACGGCGGAGCCGGGGACGGACGGGGCGGCCCTGGTCGCGGCCGTGGCCACCCTCTTGAAAGCTTTTTGTGGTTCAAGTTGTCTTTTTAAGTTGTCTTTGCTAAAAAAAAACGCCAAAAAAACAGAAAACGAAAACTAAGATGAACTTGGAAACTCACGGAATGGTCAGAGCTGGAAGGGACCTTAAAGATCACCCAGTTATACACCTCCCCCCCCTGCCATGGGCAGGGACACCTCCCACCAGACCAGGTTGCTCAAAGCCCCATCCAGCCTGGCCTTGAACCC